>QEOT01009527.1:24733-38091 GCA_003123785.1 Pterocarya stenoptera
TAGGCAGTGGTTAGTTTCAGTTGCATTGATATTGTGGAATAGATTAATTTTGCATTTATAATATCTATCATCTATCAGGTCTACTTCTATATTGCCATTTGGCTTAGAGTATTGTACCCTGTTTATTAAAGTTATAATATCTTTTGTTCGTGTAACAACCCGATCCTAAGTTTGGACTATAAGATAAGTTTATTATTATTATTATTATTATCAGATTTCATAGGATTATTACATTAGAGTTCTATCAAGATTAAGATTCCTAATCTTAATCACGGTTCCACTCCCATGCTCACGCACGTCTCTCTCCGTTAATCACTCATGCACGGCACTACGTTTATTATTACACTTCATGCACAGCCGCACCTACTGCCTTCCATTTGTTTTCTCTAGGGTTTCCTCCATGCCTATTTTATACACACACGGTTAGATCTCAGATAGGAAGAAAACTCACGCCGCAAACCTTCCCAGTCCACACTCAGCCTCTCTCCACTTTCACTCCGTCGTCCCCTCCACGAAAGGCCGAGAGCCACTTCACTCATCATCTGCTTTAACCCACGGCAACGGTGCAATGTCACCGTCCACCCTCCACTAGCACCTTCACGGCCAACGCGAAACCGCAGCAGCCAACCACCAGGAATCACCAAATCAGCCCAAGGGATATTGACGTAGCCTCTGTTTTATACCACAAAAACAGAGCATTTCCATGCAACGGGAAGCGGCCAACCGTGAGCCTTGTTCTCCAGCAGACATCGGAACACCTCTCGGGCACCACAGAAACCGCCGGTGAAGACTTTCCATCACCCCAGGTTCGCCGCACGCCACCTCAGCCTCGACTGCCTTGGTGACCTCCTCTCCCTCTGCTATTCACGGCTAGGCAGTTGTCTCTCTCTCTCTCTCTATCACGGCGTCGCACCACCCTGCCAGAGACCCAGTCGCGTCGCCGACCACTTCCAGCCACCCAGAGCTGCCATCCAGCCCTTCCCCGTCGTGCACCTCCATCTCGGTGAGCCCCTGTTCTCCCTCGCGTAGCACTCGGTTTCTCTCGCACAGGCAGTGCTGCCTTGGTTGATCCATGTGTTTTAATCACAGAGCATTGCATGCAATCGGGCTCTTGGGCCCTACGTATGATGGGCTTATTTGTTAAGTGGTGTTTTAAAATGTAAATTGGGCTTAGTTTTTATTTGTTTGATGTTTTAAATCTGATGGGCTTTTAAACTTGAGGATAATTAGACATATATTATGTTAAAACTTGTAATTTAATTTGGGCCGATTTTATGATGTTTCAAGCATGTTTTTTAGTGATTTTATTAGACTCAATATTTTAAAGAGGAGTTATATTTTATTTAAATATATATATTAGTCTAATGTTTATTTTATAAGAAGATGTTTAAAGAATTTAAATTAGATTTTAAAGTAGATTATTGAGCCTAATATTTTAGTAAGATTTCTTTTACCTATTTAATAGAATTTAATAAAATTATTATGTTATAATTTAAATAGAAATAAAGAAATGTGTTAAGAGTTTTAAATAATATTGATGATTATTATGTTTCTTATAAGATTAAATAATTATGTTAAGAAAGTAAATCTATTTTAAGAATTTAGATTTTTATGACTTATTTAAAATAGCCCAAGTATTCTTCTAAGTTATAATATGTTATTAGTACTTTAAGTAATTTAAAGATATAAGAATTTATTGATTTTATGGTGTTAAGCAATAGGTTTATTTGACTATCATCTAGATTATGAATTTGGTTAAGTAAGATATAGTATTTAGTTATTTCCAACAATTTAGTGATAGTTATTTATTTGTATATAGGTCTCAAGTTACGAAGTATTATTCAAGAAGAAATGCAGCGAGGTAAGTAATTTGATCACAAATTAGGATCATCACAGATCAGCTTATATATAAATATTATTCAAGCCAGTTCATTGATAGCCAGTTTTTATGTATCACTCATGTCACGTGCAAGCATGTCATCTAGAATAGCACACGATCATGTCATTCCGCATCATGTTTAGATTCAGAAATTATAATTATATATGTATTATGTCATGCATCTCATGTGTATAAGACACATAAGCTATCTTAAGTTCAAGTGAAAGATAAGTTCAGATCAGTTAATAGATGGCCATTCAGATGCATGGTACCAATGCAGTTCAGTTCAGGGTGGTGTGCAAGCCACGAACTCAGTCGTGGTCCACCATAGTATGCTAGAATACTATCAGCAGTTCCCCTTGCTGCAGCGGGATGTGGGACTGGTGCACAACCTTACACACAGGGTTAAGTGTGTTGGCCAGTCAGATAAAATCAGTTCAGTTAAGTCAGATCAGTCAGTTAGCTCAGCATAATCAGTTATATATAGCATGAGCATTAGCATGATCAGTCATGAATTTATTTATTTTAAGTTCTCAGCATGAAAGTTCTTATGAAAATCTTATGTTTATTACGTTTACGTTGTGATGGATTTCTTACTGAGTCATCGACTCATTTTAGTTTGTTTTCATGTTTTTAACCACCCAGGTGAAGATGATGATTACGAGCAGGCAGGCCAGGAGTAGAAGGAGCATGTTATTTTAGTTCAGACTTTCTAAAATAAAACATGTCTTTTATGACATGAAGTTATTCAGTTTATTCATTTAAGTTTTTGAAGGCAATGTTTTCAGACAAAGCTTTATGGAATAAATCCTAATTTGTTTTTATTTAATATGAGATCTCTTGCCGGGTTTTCTTTTTATGAAAAATACGTGACATCTCTAACCTACGGGAAGGAGGTGTTACAAATGGTATCAGAGCCGGTCGAGAGATTCTGTAGACTCTTTTTGGAAAAAAAAAAAAAAGGAAAGGAAAGGAAAAGAAAAGTTTTTTTTTTTTTTTTTTTTATAATTCTAGGATACGATCACCTAGGGATGCTCCTGGCCTGCTCAAGAGTTATTGAGGTAATATTTTTTTATTATTATTATTATTATTGTGGGATATGTTATAGCTCTTACTAGTTAGCACTATTGTAGTTATAGTAGGCTTTATTATTATTCATATCAATATCAAAATATTAGTTACTGTGGCACCTGACTCTAGGAATTTCAGGTAGTATGGATATCTAAAATTTTATGAGAATTATGTACTAGAGTTACGTGTCAATTTGATTATGACAGGGTAATTGATTGAAGGAATGTGAAGTTGGGAAACTATTACTTTCAGGACTGATAGTGTATCTGGTTCATGAGAATGGATGGAGATTGAATTATATTTGATGGAGTCTTACTTAAGGAAATTAGAGAACGTAATTAGTGGGTTTTGGAGTTATGGCAAAAAAATTTGCATATGGTGATTGGTATTCATGACTATTGATGGAAAGTATATTATGTAATTTGATTCTTTCGCCTAGTATGAATGGTGAACAAAAGATCTTTGGAAAATATCGATATGTAGAATTTTTTTAGCAATGGAGCTATTGAAAGAAATTGTGGAGTCAATATATTTTGAGGTACGAGAATTTAAGGTTTACGATTAGAAGATGATCTAAGTACACGTATGCCTTAGACATGCACAATGATTAGGTCGGCATTATTAAAGATAGCACGAGAAGTCGAGCTTTGATATTGAAGTTTAATTGATGTACGTTGCTATGCCTATAATTGAGGTACTTATAATTAGAGATGTAGGCCATAACCATAGGCACATGATCATTGTGGAAGTTTAATTTTTTTTTAATTTTAGAATTGAGATATTTTTATAGACTCTAAACTTTGGAGAATTTTAAATTGATGTTTATCTGAGGTTATTAATATGTAAGGAGATTTATTTATCATTTTATGCGAAGAGTTATTTATTATTTTATGTGGAGACAGTCACTCACTATTATTTGGAGAAAGATAATGGGTTGAGTGATATTATTAATAGGTTTTTGATAAATCTTGTTGTCGAGGTATACATGACTTTAGGCTTATATTGTACTTCTAAAGCATGTGATTGTTGATAGTAAGTGCACGTGTAAAAAGATTAGGAACATATGCGAGATTTAGGAATGAATTTATATGATGTATGGTATTTCATAATGATTGGTGGTACTCTTATGTTCTATAGGTAATGTGATTCTATCGCCAAGTACGAGTAGTAGGATTTAGGATTCAAACTTTGGAGAGTTTTGGGTTATGAATTGTTGAGGTTATTATTGCATGTGGAGAGTTTTATTATTCTATGTAGAGAGTTCTAATTACTTTTTGTGGAATTATTATTATTAGGTTGTAATCGAATCCATTATTGAGGTTTACAATTTTGGAGAATAAGCGAAGTTTAAGAATAAATCTCGAAGGATTAAAAGTCTCGGAAGAATAGGTTCGACTATATTATCAAAGATCTAAAATAGAAACATGGAAAGAATGTGATGGTTAAGTGTGTAGGTTGCTTGAGGTATTAGCAAATTCCGAGGACGGAATTTTTATAAGGAGGAGAGTTTGTAACAACCCGATCCTAAGTTTGGACTATAAGATAAGTTTATTATTATTATTATTATTATCAGATTTCATAGGATTATTACATTAGAGTTCTATCAAGATTAAGATTCCTAATCTTAATCACGGTTCCACTCCCATGCTCACGCACGTCTCTCTCCGTTAATCACTCATGCACGGCACTACGTTTATTATTACACTTCATGCACAGCCGCACCTACTGCCTTCCATTTGTTTTCTCTAGGGTTTCCTCCATGCCTATTTTATACACACACGGTTAGATCTCAGATAGGAAGAAAACTCACGCCGCAAACCTTCCCAGTCCACACTCAGCCTCTCTCCACTTTCACTCCGTCGTCCCCTCCACGAAAGGCCGAGAGCCACTTCACTCATCATCTGCTTTAACCCACGGCAACGGTGCAATGTCACCGTCCACCCTCCACTAGCACCTTCACGGCCAACGCGAAACCGCAGCAGCCAACCACCAGGAATCACCAAATCAGCCCAAGGGATATTGACGTAGCCTCTGTTTTATACCACAAAAACAGAGCATTTCCATGCAACGGGAAGCGGCCAACCGTGAGCCTTGTTCTCCAGCAGACATCGGAACACCTCTCGGGCACCACAGAAACCGCCGGTGAAGACTTTCCATCACCCCAGGTTCGCCGCACGCCACCTCAGCCTCGACTGCCTTGGTGACCTCCTCTCCCTCTGCTATTCACGGCTAGGCAGTTGTCTCTCTCTCTCTCTCTATCACGGCGTCGCACCACCCTGCCAGAGACCCAGTCGCGTCGCCGACCACTTCCAGCCACCCAGAGCTGCCATCCAGCCCTTCCCCGTCGTGCACCTCCATCTCGGTGAGCCCCTGTTCTCCCTCGCGTAGCACTCGGTTTCTCTCGCACAGGCAGTGCTGCCTTGGTTGATCCATGTGTTTTAATCACAGAGCATTGCATGCAATCGGGCTCTTGGGCCCTACGTATGATGGGCTTATTTGTTAAGTGGTGTTTTAAAATGTAAATTGGGCTTAGTTTTTATTTGTTTGATGTTTTAAATCTGATGGGCTTTTAAACTTGAGGATAATTAGACATATATTATGTTAAAACTTGTAATTTAATTTGGGCCGATTTTATGATGTTTCAAGCATGTTTTTTAGTGATTTTATTAGACTCAATATTTTAAAGAGGAGTTATATTTTATTTAAATATATATATTAGTCTAATGTTTATTTTATAAGAAGATGTTTAAAGAATTTAAATTAGATTTTAAAGTAGATTATTGAGCCTAATATTTTAGTAAGATTTCTTTTACCTATTTAATAGAATTTAATAAAATTATTATGTTATAATTTAAATAGAAATAAAGAAATGTGTTAAGAGTTTTAAATAATATTGATGATTATTATGTTTCTTATAAGATTAAATAATTATGTTAAGAAAGTAAATCTATTTTAAGAATTTAGATTTTTATGACTTATTTAAAATAGCCCAAGTATTCTTCTAAGTTATAATATGTTATTAGTACTTTAAGTAATTTAAAGATATAAGAATTTATTGATTTTATGGTGTTAAGCAATAGGTTTATTTGACTATCATCTAGATTATGAATTTGGTTAAGTAAGATATAGTATTTAGTTATTTCCAACAATTTAGTGATAGTTATTTATTTGTATATAGGTCTCAAGTTACGAAGTATTATTCAAGAAGAAATGCAGCGAGGTAAGTAATTTGATCACAAATTAGGATCATCACAGATCAGCTTATATATAAATATTATTCAAGCCAGTTCATTGATAGCCAGTTTTTATGTATCACTCATGTCACGTGCAAGCATGTCATCTAGAATAGCACACGATCATGTCATTCCGCATCATGTTTAGATTCAGAAATTATAATTATATATGTATTATGTCATGCATCTCATGTGTATAAGACACATAAGCTATCTTAAGTTCAAGTGAAAGATAAGTTCAGATCAGTTAATAGATGGCCATTCAGATGCATGGTACCAATGCAGTTCAGTTCAGGGTGGTGTGCAAGCCACGAACTCAGTCGTGGTCCACCATAGTATGCTAGAATACTATCAGCAGTTCCCCTTGCTGCAGCGGGATGTGGGACTGGTGCACAACCTTACACACAGGGTTAAGTGTGTTGGCCAGTCAGATAAAATCAGTTCAGTTAAGTCAGATCAGTCAGTTAGCTCAGCATAATCAGTTATATATAGCATGAGCATTAGCATGATCAGTCATGAATTTATTTATTTTAAGTTCTCAGCATGAAAGTTCTTATGAAAATCTTATGTTTATTACGTTTACGTTGTGATGGATTTCTTACTGAGTCATCGACTCATTTTAGTTTGTTTTCATGTTTTTAACCACCCAGGTGAAGATGATGATTACGAGCAGGCAGGCCAGGAGTAGAAGGAGCATGTTATTTTAGTTCAGACTTTCTAAAATAAAACATGTCTTTTATGACATGAAGTTATTCAGTTTATTCATTTAAGTTTTTGAAGGCAATGTTTTCAGACAAAGCTTTATGGAATAAATCCTAATTTGTTTTTATTTAATATGAGATCTCTTGCCGGGTTTTCTTTTTATGAAAAATACGTGACATCTCTAACCTACGGGAAGGAGGTGTTACAGTTCGAGTCTGTCAAGTAAAGCCTTACCCCAGCATCTTGGGGTCAGCTACAAACTAACCAACCATGTTTTATCATTCCTTTCTCTTGGGGACCATCTTTTATCTAGTTTCCAGTCATTAATTTATTCTTCTTTTTTTGCCCTAACTGTTCAAACTTGTCAGATTGTCAAATTTTCTCTGTTATTGTAAATAATGTATCATCCTTTTAAGAAAAAAAATGATAAACACACAGACATCTGTGTGCGTAGCATGATTCTAAAGGAAATCCATGATGAGGTGCACAGAGCACTTTGTAGCCCCTTATGGCCACATAACTCCTTGCTAATGTATTTGTAGTGCTTGCTGCAAATGAATATAGCATTCCAATTTTTATTGTTTTGTGGCTTATTGGATCCATTTTGAACATGCATCTTTTGTGAGCATGTGTACTAGTGAGTATATATGCTTGTGTAAATAGATTAACAGCCACAACTTATAAAAAAAAAAAAAAAAGATTAACAGCCATCGTTTACCTTACTCTTCATTTTCACTATGATTATTGATACTTCCAAACCTCCACGGGTGAATATTTTTGTCCTGTCATCTTGTTTCCCCAATATTTCTGTATATTATTACTGTAATTTCTTCTCCCAGACCAGGAATGATTGAGATGATTTTTATTCAGATATTATGCATCATAAAGAATATGCTAATATTCCTTGCTTTAATGTTTTTTGTCATCTTTTCCTTGTACTAACTTTCTTGCCTTCAGTATTTTACTCTTTTCGTTTTGCATTTTTTTTTTGTTGCGTCAATTTGAGAATTGTTTTAAAAATATTTCCTTAATTAACATACTTGAACATCCAGCATCCCGAAATTCTAATTTGCTTCACAAAATCCTCTCTTGGACTAGATACTTTTGTCACACTCTTCATAAGGTGTGAACTTTGCCTGTGAGAAACAACTGTTGGACTCGCATCTTCATTCCTGTTGTTCGAGTGTGAAAAGATTTCCTTTTAGTCACTGCAATTGGTGTTTATGTAGTTAATTGTCATTGCTCATTCTGTCTGCACCTTGGGCATGGTATGAATAAAGGTTTGTGCTGGCCGACCCCTTGATGAAGTGGGTATGCAGGAGCACTGATGAAGCTGCATTCTAAACACTTCTAAACATTTGAATTAAATGCTAGTTTCATGCACTAAATAGGTTATGCTGTATATATTTCCGCCGTATTTAATCTTTTGATGCTGTGTCTGGTTAGAATACCTTATCTTCTCTGGATATTGGTAGGAAAGAAAAAACATTGTTTTCGCATAGATCATAATCCCAATTATGATCTATGTATGTGATTTTTATCGCAGGATGTCAGATCTTGGATTCCTCTATTCCTGTTAAAAAAGTGGTCAGGCCGTGTGTGCAATGTACAAGAGTGGTGCACAGCCGTACGCTGATGTTTAGTGGTTGTCAATATATTTTATAGCTATGTGGCTATGCCTATCAACATGCTCTGTATAATGTGGATCGATTATCTGTATCTTTGATGATCAATTTGGCTTGTTTGGAGGAGTGGCCGCGCAGCCACCTACCAACCCCTTATGTTTGAACTTTGGAAGGTTGGCCACCCCCGCTTCCAGTTTTTATTTTTTAATTTTTTGTCAAAGTATATTTTTAATTGGTTTTTACTTTTCTAATTTTGCGTGATATCATATATTCATGGACTTTTGGACTACCCGCATTAATTTAGCCTAGTTTGTTTTCGAAGATGAGATGAGATGAGTTGATATTAAAATTAAAAAGTTAAATAAAGTATTGGTAGAATATATTTTTTAATATTATTTTTATTTTAGAATTTGAAAAAATTGAATTGTTTATTTTATTTTGTATTGAGATTTGAGAAAGTTGTAATGATTAGATGAAATGAGATAAGATGGATTTGAAAAAGTTGAATTGTTTATTTTATTTTGTATTGAAATTTAAAAAAATTGTAATAATTAGATAAGATGAAATGAGATGTTTTCTAAAAACAAACGAGACCTAGTAACTAATGTACATTACCTGTAGCAGGTTTTCTTAAAGGAAAAAAGTAGGGTGTTTTTATTTAAAAGGATTAACTGTAAAATAAATCCTTATTTTATTAAAAAAATCTTCTAATATTATAACTTGATACCATTAATCTATTGAAAAACGTCACAGACGTATTTTCGAGAACTTCATATTATAAATTGATAATTATGTAAAAAAACTGGATGATATAAAATTTAATGATAAAATAAAATAATCATCTCATCTATATCGTGAATTCTGTGTGATGATTTACTAACTCTTGATCAATGATCATGTATGTGGACATTATTTTATTTAATGTTGGAGTTGCTAATATTTAATGTATTCACATACTATATCTATCTCAAAATTAAAAAAAGATAATTGTTATAGATACAAATAGATTACACAAAGTAAACCCACAAACTGACATGACTTCATAGAATCTGCTGGATTTATTTTATAATAAAAGTAACTTTACAATCTGACATACCACATCAATCCAGCTACAATATTCTCCTTAAAAAAAAAAGTTTCAAATGAAAGCAAGAAATTTTAATATAAGAAAAAAGTTATATGCAGTCACCTTATGCAAGCGCAGGGTGTGATGTGGAGAAATTAAAACGACACCGCTTCCCTCCTCTATGTATATCTTCAGATCTCCTTCCATTTCCCTCCCCTATGTGTTTCTCTTCCTTGAAAAATTGATTTCCTTCCGTTTCTCTTCCCCCCTGTGTTTCTCTCCCTCGAATACAAAATGAAAGAAAAATAATCTAACCCAGCCCCTTTCTCTTTATCCTTAAAAAGCTGCTCTCTTCCTGTAAAAAATTGAACTTTTTTTTCCTATACTAGCCCCTGAACCCTCCTTATACTCATACCTAGAAATCCCATTATGTAGATATATACATGAAGTGGAAGAAAGACTCGTACTATGACTCAATTGAGCACATCCATGGATCCATACAACTTAAGCATATCGTTTCCTTGAAGAACTGCATAGCCGAAGACCCTAATGGGTGCATCCCAATCTCTCAATTCTCCAAGAGGGGACTACAGTTGGGTGTTCCCATGAAGGTTGCGAACTTCTTGAGGCAATACCCAGCAATTTTTTAGGAGTATACGGGTCCCGAACATAACTTACTTGGTTCAGGCTATCCCAGAAGCTATCAAGATTGATAAATAGGAGAAAATGATCTTTGAAGAATGCAATGATGATTTTAAGGATAGGTTGAAGAGGTTGATTCTGATGAGTAACGCGAAAGTTTTGCCTTTAAAAATTATCCAGGGAATGCAGTGGTATTTAGGCTTGTCTGAGGATTTTTTAAGGTGCTTGGAAATAAATCTTGATGAGTCTTTTAGGTTTGTGGAGATGAAAGATGGGTTTCATCTTTTCTACATTTCTTGCTCGTCGTTTTGTTTTTTTTAAATAGAATATAACGTCTGACGTGTAAAGGGTCGATTGCCCATCGTTTGCAAGGGCCGACTGCCCCTAGAAGAATTGGTGGAGCTTTTTTTTTCCACATTGTTAACATTCCGCTTGCAAGCTTTTACAAAGAGGGGCAATGCTAGGGATCAGCTGGGGATCCCGTTCAAGCATCTCGTTTTGATTTTATTTTAAGTTTTTTTTTATTTTATGATTAAGAAAATATTATTTAATTATATTATAATTTTTTTAAAAAAATATTTAAAGGTATTAAAAAAATAATGTAAAAAAAAAAACAAAAAAATACTTTTTAATATTTTTTTCACATCATATTTTAACACCTTTAAATATTTAAAAAAAATTATAATATTATTAAATAATATTTTCTTAACAACTAAGGAAAAAAAAAACTTAAGACATAAAAATGTCTTTTGGAACGGGCTAAATGAAGGTGATCCCAGCGGGATACTATCATTTTCCTTTACAAAGTACTTTTTGGAAGCAGAGACAAAGCAAGAGACAAAGCAGCAGGTGGTTATCCATTGTCGAGGTTCTTTTCACTAGTTTGGCTTCTGCTATCCAGATCTTCAGAGAGCGAGCGAGAGAGATGGGTATCATGTGGGATTACATTTACTCAAAAAGAAATTTTCTTAAAACGAATGCTCCCGATCAGAAGACCGTTAAGGGCTGGTGCTCGCGTTTTGGTATGATGGTATCGGCGGGGCTGCCGTTAACAATATCGACAAGGCCGTTAGAATTGACGCCACCCACAAGGTGAAGCAGTGCATGACTGACGAGGAGGCGCGGTCCAGGATCGGCCAGGCCGCCACCAATATTGCTAAAGAAGCCGCCTATTATGGCTTCCATGAGGGCCTCAAAAGCCTACCTGGTCTGATCGATCACACACTCAATCTCTTTGAAGTTATGTATTTTTCTTATTTTTAATGTTATTTTTTTTTAAGAAGTGAAAATATGTTGAGACGAGTGAAAAAATTTGAGTTAGATGTTTTTTAGTTTTGTATGTTTGGGAATGAAGTTGAGAGAAAAGTTGAGGAATGGAGTGATCTTCACTCAAGGGTAATTCCTATGGGCTAGGGAGTAATTTTAGGGTAATTTCTCATAGATAGAGCAAAGAACTACGCTCACTATTCAAGAAAAATAGCCTAAAGATATAGACAATGACAAAAGGAAAACTCTTCTTCAAAAGAGCTATGATGTGTGCTTGGATAAAAAAAAATTTCGAGAGGCTGTAGAAGTTCCTCAAAAAGCTATTGACTTTTGTGAAAGTTCATACAAATATGAGAAGTTGTCTGGGTAGAAAATGGGAAGCTAGAGAAATTTACACAAATTTATTTTTTCTGTTATATGTAGGGCATTTCCTTACCTAGTTACGTTATAATTAATGATGTGAGTTTGGAGGGAAAGATCAATCAGATTGTTATTCTTCCTTCTCTATTGCTGCTTGTTTAGTTTCTTGAGCTGCAGGCTTTATTGCATTATTATATAATCAGTTTTCAGGGAATATCATACGTCCATCTCTTAAGTTCAATATTGCTATTAACTTCACGGTTCAATGCACCAGCGTGTAGTGGAGCATGCCTGCACGTGTTATGAAAATGCTTAATCATTCAGGAGGTTTAGTTTTCTTTAGAGTGTTTTTCTGATCGGAATTGGTTGATGCTCCTTTGTACAGACTGGTAAATTTCCCCTATAGAATTTTTAAAATTTGAAAGTGCTCATGCATGTTTGTGGGCATGTTAAAACTCAAATGTTGAAGGCGAAACAAAACGTGGTACATAGCGATTCCTGTTTAGTCTAACCCTGGGTTTTTGTTTGACTCTTCATAATCTTTTTATTGGGTTTCACTTCTTGTATTATACTCCTTTTGGGTTTCTGCTGTATTTGCAGGTGGAGGTCCTATTTCTAAGTTTTTCAAGCACTGTGAACAGAAGTTTGAGAGTCATGAAGTACGGGAACTGAAGGCATTGCAAACCAAGGTAGGCAAACTGGAGGAAGAGATCAGCATCTGTAGGAAACTAATAGAGCAAGCAGAGATACATAAGCCAGCTCGTGCAGCAATGAAGTCACAGAAAGCGTTTCCCTTCAATTCAGAAGATGGGATCGGAACCTTCAGGATGGAGTATGATAGTTCCTGAGGTTGGAAAAACCAGGATGGATCCTTATCCGAAGGCAGCATCTGGTAAAATATAGGTGGATTGACGAAATCCTTGTTATTAGTCACGAATACACACTTGTGCTAAGTGAAGTGTGACAGCACTGTTTCCTACTTATTGTAATCGAATGGCACATTAGAATATATTAAGGCCTTTGCAAAAAAGTCTAGTATATTATTATCAGCCCTGCTACAGGTACCCGGCATCGGGTACCTTTTGCGGAACCGGTACCCTGTTACAATCCTGCTACAGCCCAATATTATTATTTTATATAAATATAAAAAATAAAAAAATAAATAAAAAGAAGAAAGAAAGAAGAAGAAGAAGAAGCAGCAGCAACGATTTTAGAAACCAAACCCATCCCTGAACTGACGCCAAAATCGGTCTGATAAAGACATCAAAATCATCCCTGAAAAAAATTATTGTTTTGAAAACTTTCTTCACTCATCTATTTTTTTTTTCCTGTTCTTCTTCTTCACTCGTCTATTTTTTTTCCTGTTCTTGTTTGAATATTTTTACTTTTCGTACTGCCTGGTGCCCAATCAAGTTGCAAACTTATGGATGCTCGTTTAGAAAAAATTGAAAAGAAGAAAAAAATTCATATATTCAAACTTACACGCACATTCTGAAAAAAAAAAAAAAAAAAAA
>QEOT01009527.1:39711-59770 GCA_003123785.1 Pterocarya stenoptera
AAAAAAAAAAAAAAAAACACATCAAACCCATCCCAGAAAAAAATTGTTGTTTTGAAAAGTGTTTTCTTCTTCTTCTTCACTCGTCTTTTTTTTTTCCTGTTCTTATTCTTCTTATTCAAACTTACACACACATTCAAAAGAAGAAAAAAAAAAACTGAGAAATAACACAACAAAATCATCCAAAATAAGAAGACCCAAAATCACCAAATTTGAGAAGAAGATCTAGTGCTCTGTTCGTCTTTGTTGGTAGACAGAAGATGAGAAGAAGACCTAGTGCTCTATTCGTGGGTTGACGAAGAAGCCCTTTAGCTTCTGTTGTTTGGGTTAAAAACAAAACGCACTGTTTTAAATTTTCCATGTGGAGGGACGGGTACACCAGAGGTATCCACGCCGAGTGCAAGTAGACTTTTTCTATTATTATACTGTGCTTAGATATGGTTAAGGAGCATGCTTTTGCACACTTGTGGGTGATGGTTTTTTCTCAAATTATCTCATGTTCCAATGGGGGTGGGGTAATGTTTTACACTGATTGCCACCTTGATTGAGTTGGGTATAGGAGCAGTGGTGAAGCTACTTTTTTAACTTCTAAATATTTGGATTAAATGATAGTTTTATGCTGTGTACATTCGATTACGCAGTAAATAGGTGGACTGACGAAATCCTTATTGTTGGTTACGGATTTTCCTTGTGCTAAGTGAAGTTTGTCAGCACTGTTTGCTACTTTATATAATCGAATACTTCCTCCTCAAGAATTAAAAAGAATTGTAGATTCTTTTTGTTTTTCTAGTTAGATTTTGATTGCTATTTTAAGTATTTTTTATCAGTAAATAAGATTTTGTTGATCTTAAGAATAGGTACAAAGGCGTTTGCTTTCAGGGATAAAATTCAAAATTTTGAAAACCTCTTATCTAATCTTCATTTTGTCATTATAATTTTTTTAAATTTTCATATAAATAAAATAAAAAATTTTACTTTTTTCAAATCTCAAAATAAAAATAATATTAAAAAAAATATTCTAATAATATTTTATTCAATTTCTTAATTTTAATCTTAACTCATCTCATCTCTAAGAACAAACGAGTGATTAAAGTTTAAAAATTGAATAAAAATTTTTATAATATATTTTTTAATATCATTTTTGTTTTGAGATTTGAAAAAAAGTTGAATTGTTTTAATTTTTTTTTATATAAAAATTTAAAAAAATCATAATGATTAAATGATATGAGATGAGTTGAGAAGTTTTTGTAAACAAGCGAGTACAGATCATATACAATAACAACAACGTCTACTAATGATGTTCTAGTTATAATTGCTCTTTTAAGTACCTTATTACTGACGGATTAAAAAAAATTGGTTTACTTTGTTAATTTATTCTTAAAAAACTTACAAGTTGTTTCGGAGCTTTCAATTTGGATGAACTGGTGTGGAGGCTCGAGCAGTCTATTTCCTCTGCGTCTCTGCCTTTCTTTGCTTGCTTAGCACTTTATCTCTCGACTACAAAGCCGCTCCAACTTATAATCTCAAGGACGCATTTTTATATTTTAATACGTGAAAAATATTCGAACAAAAAATTATACTTTATTTCAACTTGTGATGGGCATATTTTATTATTATAGGCAATTCCGATGATCCTTCTCTCACGATAGTTCATCTTACAAAAGTTCCGTTTCGAAATCGAAACCAACTGCAGCGGGATCATACACCGGCTGCATATTACAGTGACGGAACTAGCAATTTTGTCAAGGGCTATTGTGTGATATATTTATATAAAGAGGAATGTAAGATACAGTTTTAAAATGTGTAAGTTCTATGCACTCCATTTAAAAAAAAAATGGATTCACTATTAAAAAATTATTTTATTCATATGAGTCATAGATTTACTTACTTGTTTTAAAAAAGAGTAGACGAGACTTGTACTTTTTAGGATTGCAAATATCATTTATCTTATGTAAATTAAAAAAAGATTAAAAAATCATAAAAATATAATTACAAACTATTTTTCATATAGATCATTGACCTCAAATAATTTTTCTTGTGTTTTCACTTTGAATTTTATATTAAGAAGCCTACTATAGCATAATAAAAAATTTCAGGATCCATATTAATAAGTTTATTATTTCTCATAAAATTAGTTTTAATTTTAATTTTGAAGAGGCCACATCCTTGAAAATAAAAATTAAACAAAACTTTGGGACTATAAAAAAAAATTTGAGAGGCATTTCTAAGTAGATTGAAATTTTAAAGATTTGTATAGAGCATATGGAAATTATAAATTTTTTGGATGATCATTTTCTATATTTGTAGAGTTATGTACAAAATTTAGGAGATATTTTATGTTTTCAAAAGGTTGGGGGTAGGGGTGAAAAACGGTTGGTCCGAATCGAAGAAATTGATCAGACATGACCGAGATTGAGATCGGTAGTTTTGGTCCATGTTTTAGAGGATTGAAAAGTCTTGGTCCGGTCCCGGTCCAGGGTTTTTCCACCCCTGACCCAACCAAATGAAAAATAAAAAATAAAAAATATATTATTTATATAATAATTGTATAATTTATTATCTAACTTGCATCTAACCTATCACTATTAACAATATAAAAATAGGCTATTAATACTTGTTAATATTCTATAAATTAGCTAATTATATAGTAATTATATAAATTAATAATGTAATTTTCATCTAAATTATTATCATTGGCCATATAAAATATCTTTTTTTTATTGAGTTAGTTACATAATTCATATTAATAAGTCACTTATTCTAACTTAGTATTTTAAATAATTTTTTTTATTAATGTTAACGTCGTGTTTCACACAGGCCAAACTCCAACAACTCAGGTCTTTAAAAGCAAGTCTTGCACAAGATAGAAAATGCTGCAGTTTTGAAAGGGCGACCTAGGGGCCGGGGAATCTCTGATGCCAAAGTTAGTAATATTCTTAGAGTATAGCAAATAAGTAAGAGAGTTTAGGGATCAGATAGACTATCCTTGTACCTAAGATCAACTATTTATACTACAGGCCTAAAGAGTAGATCATGCATGCTTTTATGAAGTTTGAGGTTCCTCATATGTTCCTTTTGTTAGAGTTTTTAAATGCGGCGTGGCTCTGCGACGACATCATTAATGTGGTGTGGCTCTGTGACGGCGTTATTAATGTGGCGTGTTATCCGAGTGGCGGAACCAGTAATGCAGCGTGATTCTCAAACTTTCTCCTTTTAGTCTGTCTTCCTCTTGGTCCGTTCCTACCTTTTCTGTCAGTAGATCAACAGTTCTCCGTATATCAAGCTTGTCGTGCGGGCGGGTACTAGAGAACTGGACACTACCCAAGGGGTCCTCAAATCGACGAGTCTCATCCCCTATAGTATTATCCCTCCTACAGGTCATGTACAGAGGATCCTCCTAGTGGGCCAAGTTCATGGCCTTCTACTCAGGGCTGGGCTTGTGGTGTGCTGTCGTAGGCAACCAAAAATAAAACCTATACTCTTAAAAAATACATGTAATAGTGCGAGTAAGAATCGTTCCCACGGAGAGTGTCTAGCCTAGTTTTATGCCATGTGAACAAGTATGTGGGGTTTGAGTATAACGAAAACAATTTCAAGAAAAACAACTAAGGAACAATGCGAATTAAATTATCGAAATCAATCAAAAGAACAAATATTGGTCTAAGTCAACATATACCATCAAAATTTTACAATTGATCATCCATGCAAGTATATATTAATTCATACTTTGAATATTCACCGTTAGAATTATTTTCCTATCTCTTCTTAGTCGCAGTTAATTAGAAAACAAACGATCTAATTAACATTAACTACTAAACAACTAAAGACAAGCGCTAAAGGTTTAATCTAGTAGAAACCTTAAAAACTAGAGAGATCGATGAGCTGAACAATACAAACACAAGCGGTTGCATTTAATTTAGTTAAGCGTTCTTCTTAAGATTTAATAATTTCTGACGCAGCAAATCATTAAATCTTAGTTGCTTCACAAATTAGAGGGATCAAACAATAACGGATTTGATATCTAATCTAGCAGTAGACTGCAACGAATAATAAACTAGTAGGTCTCCTAGTAATTAAACGAGAAAATCATGAAAATAGGCATAGAAGAACATTAGATACTCAAAAAAGCATAAATTAATACTAAAAACAAATTAGATCTCACAGTTTCATTGATTCCGAGTCTTCCGTTTCGTTCGACTAATTATGAAAATTTAACCACACAAGGCCATGATGAAAACTCAAAGGAGAAGTACTGGAAGAAGAGGATAGAGAGATGCCCTAGTCTGATATTTTTCTCTCTTTTACACATCCATGCCCCTTATTAAAATCTTACAAAATCTCCTAAAATATTCTAAACATTATCCTCAAATAACCATATCCAAATTTGACTCATTAATGAAAAATATTGAAAATAAAATAGAGTCCTAATATAACTAGGAAGGTGGTCTTTTCCAGCTGTAACTTTCGTGCACCAGATCTCAAAAACATCCGTAATTAAATCGCATATTTGAATTGCACGATAAGGAACGTTCTGGAACATCAACAGTGTAGGTGCATCAACTTCAAGCCTAATTTCGACCTTGATGCAGCCAGTATCTCTCAAAACTCAAAACATAAAAGTTATAAATATTTTTATTGGTGTTCCATAGTATTTGAATCATCTCAATCGGAGCTCGTATTAGAGAGTTATGCCCAGATTACAAAGCGATGGCAAAACAATTTAGAATCGCTCAATTAACTTCGTTTTGCATTCAACGTCTCTATTCGCATCCTAAATCAAAATAAAATAATAACGAGTACATTTAGGAACTAAATAAGTATAAAAGACTAAATATTAAGTGAGAAAAATATGATACTTTGAATTCTCATAAGCTTGACAGGGCCTTTTAGGCCTTGGGGGGAAAATTTTATTTAAAAAAAAAAAACAATTAGGCCTAAACTATTGATCCGGTTTCTATGGGTGTTCGGTCGGGTTTAGTGCGGAAAAATAATCATACCGGACTCACCGATTTGCATGCACCTTCAGTTTTGGGGGGGGGGGGGGGGGGGGAGCATGAGTGCGTGGGTCCGCCACTAGGCTGCAAAGTGATCCTAAATCTTTGAGTTTGAGTACATGTTTACTTATAATTTTATGTAAAATATTTATTTTGTCAGTATTTTAATTTAAATTTAAATTTTATAATTTTTAAAGTATCAATAGCTATACAAAAAAATATATTTTTGTAAGATTTTTTTAAGATATCAATTTCTAGACTTCCAAACAATTCACACTTCATTTATAAGAGTTAAAAAGCCGAATAAAGTAGAGCATCAGTACTCCTTTTAATCCATCACGTAGTTGTTTGAACTTTTGATGCCGATACCCATCACGTGGGTCGCTTCGTCTTCACGGGTTAAAATATAGCTCCACGTAAGTTAAATGAGAATGCATGATTGCAATCAGAAATATAATTTATAACTTTAGATTTAAGTAATAACTTTTATTATTAAAAAATTATGTTTAGTAATTATATATTTAAAACATTTTAAAATATATTACGTTTATTTAGAAGCAAATTAAAAAAAAATTATAAAGTAAAAATGACGATTATTAAAATTTTTAAAAATTATGACCATATTTTTAAAAGTTTAAAAATTATAATTATATGAGAGTTGTATTAGCATTTTCGACTATTAATAGTTTTTTTAAAATTCTAATTACGTTCCCCATTATCTGGAAAAGCACGTATGAGGAAAATAATCAAATCTTCAAACGTACTTTTTAGCTTACTTGAGATTAAAAGTGTTTTAATATATAACATCCAAACAATTTAATTTTTCTATTAAATAGCTTTTAAGGCTATTTTAATACTTTTAAAGACTCTAACCTCAACCCCAAATAGGCCTTACTTGGGATGTTACAGTGTTACATATTAAAAAACTTTTAATCTCAAATAAGTTAAAAATCATGTTTGAGTAAAAATATCATTTTTTAAGCTTTTCCTTAAGCATGCTTTTCTAAATAATGTAGAACGTAATTTAAATTTTAAAAAGATTGTTAATGGACGAAAATATCAATACAACTCTTTGATAATTACAATTTTCAAACTCTAAAAAATATAATCATAATTCAAATAATCGTCATTTGTATCTTAGAAAGTAATTTTTAAATTTGTTTTTAAACAAACATAATATATTTGAAAGTAGTACTTTAAATATATAGTTATCAAATAATAAATAAATTTTTAATAATAAAAATTATTACTTAAACCCTAAAGCATATAAGTAATATTTTGACACAATTCCAAACATATCCTATTCCAAATGCGATTCAAATTCTTGTTCGGGAAGGATTGGTAAAGGCACGTCTATATAAACCCGACTTCTCCACGAAAGCTGTACGTTCATCATTTTTCGGCTCCCCTATTCGGTTTCAACCTCCAACAAGTTACTATTTCTCGAGAACATCCAGCGATCATGTCTTCGTCGTCGTCGTCGATGCAGAGTACTGGCCGGATGCTGAAGTTGAAGAGCAACGACGATGAAACTTTCGAGGTGAAAGAGACCGTGGCCGTGAAGTCCCAAATCATTAAGTACATGGTCGAGGACGGCGTTTCTAATGGCACGATCCTGTTGCCAAATGTCAACGGCAAGACCCTGACCAGGGTTCTTCGGTGGTGCGAGAAGCATGCCGATCCTACCATCACCGAGGATGAACTCAACAAGTACGACGCTGGTTTTATCGACGTTGATCAGGCTGTTCTCTATGACCTTCTCGTGGCAGCAAACTACCTTAATATCGAGGAGTTGTTGAAACTGGCATGTATGAGGGTTGCCGACATGATTAAAGGAAAAAGTCCGGAAGAGATACGCAAAACCTTCAACATCAAGAAAGATTTCACCCCCGAAGAAGAGGAAGAAGTCAGAAAGGAGAATGCTTGGGCCCTTAACTTCTGATGTGTCTCAAATATTTTCTCCTCTTCTTTTTGTTGGTTTTAGATTGGCTTTGTTTTAACAAGGGAAAACGTTTTGAGCTAGCTGTTTCTTGTCTTGTGTTTGGTAGGGATGAAAAATAGAGGTCAGTTCAACGAAAATTTTTAGTAGCGATGATGGTTGCAAGAAAAATATTTTCTTTGTTTCAGTCTTTGTCTGACTTATATATATGAAGGTTGTCTTTTTTGGTTGGAAAGCTATTTTTTCCCCAGGCTGAAGAATAAACTATTTTTTTCCTGGCTGATAAAGAAACCAACGGCCATTGCGGCCCAAATGCATAATCTGTTAAGAATTTCAATTGAACTCTGCTATATATATATATATATATATATATATATATTGCTTCGTTTATTAATTATATCGTAAATTTTTTGGTTGAAATCCTCAGTCACGTAGAGAATTGTCCATTGAAAGGGCCTTCAAAATTCAAATAGCACTACCCTACATAATATTTCTATATGATCCATCGAAAATAGTTTTTAACCAAAAAATTTATGATAAAATTAAAAAAAATTCTACTCATGATCCTCCTACTATATACCATACATAATTTTTTAAAATTTTCTCTTATCAAATGTGTGGTGTATAAAATGATAAGTAGAAGAACTCTATTAGTTTAGGATAAATAAAATTAAAAAATAATTAAAAAATAAAAATAAGTGTTGTGTGTGAGGATATGATGAGTAGCAAAAGTCTAAAATTAATAAAGAATAGTGCTATTTGGATGGTGTGTAGTGTAAAAATTTTCAAATAGATTTATTTTATTATATACATTTAAATAATTTAGTTTTTATGAATTTAAACGGTATATTCTAGCACTTTTTACGGTTCTGTTGTATGCTTAGAGTTTTGGTTGCGAAGAACTGGTAACAACGGCCTTCACTCAAATTTGGATTGTTCATGTGGTTTATGGATTAATATGCAAGCTCGACATGTGTGGCTTATCTCTTATATTCTTCAAGTTTTTTATTTTCAAATCTTGTATTTTTTAAAATTCAAACTTAGATAGATTTTCAATATAATTCTTCTAGGTACAAGCCGGTTGGTGGTGCACCAACCTGCGTACCAATTGTTATTTTAATATTTTGTTAGATGTTATTTTTATTAAAAAAAAAAATGAAAAACACGATAGAAAAGAAAGAAGATATCAGAAGAATACATAAGAAAGAAGAACTGAAACACAAAAAAGAAGACTCAATAGAAGAAATTTTCTATCAAACATTTATTCTTTATAAAAGTCAACAATTCAAACCAACGATCAGACTCAAACGTTAAACTCCCTCATCTTTCTTCTTCTATATATTTGAGATTTTGAGCTACATGTAGAAATTCTCTCCAATTAATATCCGCCATCGCCGCCACATTCCATGGCCGACGTCCAAACAAATCCCAGCATTCCCGTCGACTCCAACAACGACTTCTGCCATAAAACCAAGACCTTTCAAAGCCTGCGCCCCTGGGTTCCACTCCCTCCTCTCTCCCAACCCCTCTCCATCGCCGAATTCACCCTCTCTAAGCTCCTCCTTCGACCCTCTGCATCCAACTGTACTACCACCGTCCTCGTAGAATCCTCCACCGGTGTCCATGTATCATTCTCCCTATTCCTATCCCAGATCCATTTCCTTACGACCTCTCTCTGAAGCTCAACCTCTCCGTCCAAAAGTTGAGTTGCGTTCATTCTCGTCCCTCCCTCCCTCCACGTTCCGGTTCTCTATTTCGCTCTTTTGGCCTTAGGTGTCACCATTTCACCCTCTAACCCAGTTGGTTCCGACTCTGTAACCCCGTCATTGTCTTTGCCACCTCATCTACGTCCCACAAGCTCCCCAGTCTTCCTCTAGGTACCACACTCCTTGACTCCCCCGAGTTTCTCTCAATGATTAGCGGAAGTCCTAATGACACTGACTAAGTCCAGCAAGTCCAAGTGAGTCAGTCAGACTCGGCGACGATTCTGTACTCCTCGAGAACGACTGGGAGGGTCAAGGGTGTGTTACTAACTCATCGGAACTTGATCGCCCTCTTAGCAAAGTTTCGACAGCTCCTGTCAAAGACGGATCAGAATCAAACTGAGTCCCAGCCTCATGATAAGATGCACCGTTTTATTAAATTTGAGTCCACCTAAGCCATCGGTGTGCTTCGGTGCGCAAAAGTGAATAAGAGAATCATTTTTCTTTTCGATATATCAAAATTTGAATTTGTTCTTCAAATAATATGAGATTTTTGTAATAATGTTTCACGTCACATATTGTACCGTGTCGTGATGCATTATGTCGCATTTTTATTTAAGAGTCATTTCTACTTACAAGTTGGAAAAAACATATTTTACGGTACGTAATTAATCTTAAAAGAAATTTAAAATTTAAATTCAACAATTTTTTTTTTAATTTAAATTTCAGACGTCTTGCACAGGGACTAGGCCGGGGAAAAGGGGCCTTGGCCACAAGGCTCTAACCCAAAATAAATTTAATATTATATATATTATATAATCTTGTATCTAATTTCTATATCTCTTTTTTATATTTTTGTTCTTATTCTTGTCAGCAGTTCATAACTGGCAATAGCCAATCCTTTTAAATGGCCCATCTTAAGGAGTAGTTTTTAAATGGCCCATCTTAAGGAGTAGTTTGCTAATTGTCAACAGTTTTTTAATAGACTTTTTTTTCTTTTAATATATCATCGAATTAGAATTTGGTCTCATTTATAATCGCATTTTTTCCTATTTTACTTCAATAAATTAAATTATTGTATAATATTCACATTAGATTATTACTTTTTTAAAGTTTGTATTTATTTAGATGAAACATATTTAACAAAAATCAACAGGTTCACTAAATAGCTGACTATGTAGAATGCAATTGCCTTCCTTAAAAGGACACATCTTCTAACCGGTCAGTTGTTTCTCTTTAAAAAACAGCCTTCCAATGACTGAGTGCCACGTAGGAGTTTCACTAATTATAGGATATGCTCCCACTGCAGGGGATCACGCACGCCTACCATCCCTCATCTCCATTCCCTTGAACAGACAGAGCTCACACGGAAAGTTACCCTCTCCCCCTCTTCGGCATTCTCTCCGCCACTCTCTCCGCCCCCTCTCTCCGTCGTGATTTGGTATTTCTGTGATCTGGTATTTCTTTGTACATTTCCAGATTTTGTCCGTGAGAGTGCTGTTGTGCTAGTTTTTCTTTGCAAATTTCTTTGATTTCCTATTTTGTGCTTCTTGATGTTGTCCATGTGTTCTTTCATTTTCTTTTCTTGATTCGATTTATATATATTACCTGATGTTCTTTTACTGTTGGATTTATATATAAACACCCCTCTCCGCCCCCTGTTGGATTTACATGGAAGTGATTCTAAATGTATGATTTGAAGGCTTCCATGTTGTTTCTTGTTTTGGATCTTGGAGGTGAAGGGAATATATTTTCTATCAGTATGTGTAAGATTGTTGTGATGTAATGAGGAATGATGGAATTGTAAGGTTGGTCTGCTGTATTCATAAATGGAAATAGACACCAAGTGTTTCATAAAAAGCTCAAACGAAGTCAGTAAACAAACTAATTTACTTTACATGCTGTAAAGTTGGCGATGGACAAAGAGGACAGCAGAGAGGGCCGATTTCGTATACTGGAGGCAGCAATTTTGTATACAGGACGATACAAGG
Organism: Pterocarya stenoptera; assembly: GCA_003123785.1. Taxonomy (NCBI): domain Eukaryota; kingdom Viridiplantae; phylum Streptophyta; class Magnoliopsida; order Fagales; family Juglandaceae; genus Pterocarya; species Pterocarya stenoptera. Next base: position 50,336 of record QEOT01009527.1, read on the forward strand.
GCTGAAGGCTCCAAAACGTGTGTTACAGGACTCTTGATCGGGTGATTAATTTGTGTGTAGTTGCTGACGTGGCAGCCTTTCATTTGTGGGCTGTTAAACACTTAAAAATGATATTATTGCTACATTATTCAATAAAATATAGAACTTAGTTTATAATTTACATATATTATCACTTTTTTTATAATAATTTACATATATTATCTCTTTTTTATAATTCCTATATTGATCTTTTCTATAGTTCAATCCCTTCTCATAATTGCAACATATGAAAAGTTCAAATATAAAATTACCCATAATCATGACAGAATGCAAATTTAAAATTTATTTATTTTTCTTTCTTAATTTTCACTCAGTTTTTTTTTTTTTTTTTTTTTATCAATTTATTCATGTGTTCCTAAAATTTTTTAACTTGATTATTTATTCTAGACCAAAAAATACCCTATCTCTCCAAATTTATAATCTCGACTTCTTTCCTAGTCATCCACCAGTTTGTAATTAAAATTTTTTTTGCGTCATATTATTTTAATGAAAATATGCTAAAAAGAATTAAATTTAAAAGAAATGATATTTACTAGTTTATTTTTTTTAGAAAAGGGAATAAACATGAGACATATTTTAAAAAAAATTAATTTTTTAATATTAAACCTTTTATTTTTGTCAAAAAATATACATTACGTGCATAATACATAATTGTATCACCGTTATTCCAGATTAAAAAGCGAATCTTAAACCTGTAAGACGCACGCACATAAACGAAGAGCTCTCGATTTATATAGCGTGAGGGGAATCCGTACGATCCCGATCTTATTGCCGCTAACGAAATGGCCGACGACGGAAATCGTAAGCTGAAGGAACACGTGACCATCCCTGAACGCCGTGACCAGATCAGCCGGATCCTAACCAGCATCGGCAAGTTCGCCGTTGATTCGGCCGTCAATGACTCTCTTAAAGCCGTCACCGGTTAGTCCCTCCCCGCCCCTTCCATCTTTCTCATGATGTATATGTGCGAGTTTTGTGGTTTTCGATGTGTCTGGTCCCCTCGATTTTGTTAACTAAGAATGGTTTGCTGGACGTTGTTACTGATTTTCGTTCGATTCAATATAATCAAGGGGTGATATGAGCTATAATTTTGTTCGTAATAAATCTTCTTGATTTTAATGCCTTCAAATGTGTCCAATTTATAATATACTCGATGATAATTCTGTGAATTTTCTGTATTAGTCCTGTGGGATGAGGCTGGGAGGAAAATAGGATACCTGTTTCCATAAAATTATAAATTTTAAGGTTTTTTTTACAGAGCGGATGGTTGATGTGGTGAAAACCCATACTTTTTTATTTTATTTTTCTTCATGGATTTTATTCTTTCAATGGATAATCAGCGGGCATGTGTTTTTATTGAGGTACATAGATGTTATACTTTCATGTTCTAAGAGCATTGGCAATGGCCAAGTCCAAAGTTTGGCTAGAATCTCAACTTTTGGTTATAGCATCACTTTTGGCTAGGTGAATCCACGTTGGACTAGCCATCTTAAAGTCCAAATAATAATATAATATAATATATTTTAATAATATTTGACATTTTTTTTTTTTATATTTTGCAAATACACTTCATATATTTCCTAGATCTGCATGCTTTGCATTTGCCTTTGTAGAAATAATGCATCTACTCTATCAATATTCGCAATCAGTAGAATAAATAAAAAATTTTGCCAGTGCATGCCATGTATGTTTTACCTTTCAAAGTTCCAAAAGTCAAAGTAGTATTGAATAAATATTAACAACACAGTCCATACAAATTACCAATACAGTCTACAAAATACCAACACAGTCCATATAAATACCACCTTCAGCAGGTCCAAGTATGCAACGGGAATCACCAACAAATGCAACTGTTATGACCCATCCTTCTATTATTACAAAGGTGACAGTTGTTCCAGATCTATGTGATAAGGTAACCATAGCAAATGCATCAATAGCATGCATGGAAATTATAGTACAAGAAAATGAAATAGAGATTATAGGTAGAGACATAAAGCTACATGGAAAGCTGTCCAACACACTAACCTTTACAAGAAGCCTACAAAATATGTCCATCAAATAGCTGCAAAACATGGTTTAGTAAGAGCAGCCTACAAAATATGAAGGGGACTATGAAGGATCAAATACTACAATATAACATAGATGAAATGTAGGCACCAGTACTCCAATGGTTTTCAAGCTCATAGATAAATAATATAGTAGTAAAAAGGCACAAATATACCAAAACTGAACCAAAAACCACAAATCAGCATAAACAAAAGTGGAGAAAATATAAGCAAAATCACGTCAAATAACTGATGACTACATACCCAAAAGGCAAGCCTTTATATTCCTTGTCTGGCTTAAAATATTGTGAAGACCAAGTCAATCATTTGCTAAAAAGGGAAGACTTGTATACAGAAAAGCATTCATGTCTAGCTAAGAGCCAACTTGAGATCAACCTAACCTTGACTTTCCCAAGGAACTCCCCATCATTAAACACCTGCATATTCTGATTCCTTTCAGCTATCAACTAGCATTTGAACGGTTTAGATCTAGACATGCACGTAATGGAATGTAGCACTAAGCAATTAAGGTCAATGATAGACACGGTAGAAATAACATTATTTTCCATGTTTCCCAGCAACCATTTTTAATGTATAAGTTTAGGGCCTCTAATATTAAGTTTCTGCCAATTCATCATCCTTAATTCCATTCAAACTGCTAAAAGATTATGAATTGACATCCTATACAATCAACCCATATCTCAAAAGTAGTCGACCACGAATAACAAGAAACTCTAAAGTCAAAGAACGTACTGAACGCAAGCACCAATCAATCAACATATCAAACCAAGAAACTCTTCATTGGTTCATGGTCTTATAAGCACCATATCACAACTTCCACCCATGTTCTTTCAATTAGCCAGTTGGCAACAATCTCACTAACACTATGGGAGGTATGCTACTCTAATACATATTGCCAATTGACCTCAATCATATAAGGTTGGCCTGAGTTTCCAATTTTGTGAAACAGAACAATGCGATGTCCCATGTAAGAACTAAACCAAGTTTTAATAAGGAAGCCCCTTGGCTCTTTGAGACGCACAACAGAGTTTCTAGAGTCTAAATTTTTGTTTCGGGAATTCCCTTGGCTCTTCAACAAATCAGCATTTATATGAAGTCAAATAAATTAGCAACAAAATATTCAAGCAGCAGACCACATAAAAATGCACATAGCATACCAATATATGAGTTTCTAAGGAAAAGGCCACAAAATTTGGACTTGATAAGCTAGGATCGCTGTAAAATCAGAGACAGATTCAAGAAATTGAAAGCAATAACCAGCCAAGAATACCAAATACTGCAGCCATGAGCAGTTCATTTTAGCAGCCATGAAATACCCTTGTGAAATACCTGAGTTCGTCGAGGGAATATGGCGTTGTTGATCTCAGCAGTCTAGGGCAAAAATCATGGCTGGAGAGAAGTCTAAATACTCTGTGTTTCTGATGCCTTCGATGGGTTCTCTCCAAATGGAAAGGAAAGAAAATCTGGAGGGAGGGAACAAAAAAGGCGTGGGTTGGTCTGCAAATGGGTTCCGAGAGCGCAAAGGAAAAAAAAAGTGTTGTTGAGGGAGTCGAAAATGGGAGAAGACGAAAATGGGAGCGAGAAAGGAGAGGGTGCGATTCAGCGATGATGCAAAGAGAAGACGAAAATGGGAGGGAGAAAGGAGAGGGTGCGATTCGGCGTGAGAGAAAAGGAAGAGAAAAAGAAAGAAATGGAAGATGACGGCAACGTGGACGATCGATGGAGAGAAGGGTCTGTGCAGGTTAAAGAAGACGAAGCCGAAGGATCAACGTGCTGGGAGCGTTTGGGAGAAGAAAGGAAAAACGAGAGAAATGGGACTCTTCAGGATGAAGAAAGAGAAAAGAACAATGGAAAGAAAGAGGAAGGTAGATGAAATAATAAAATATTACTTTCCAGTGTGAACAGTAACTCGCCATGTTTGGAGAGGACCCAAGATTTACTGTATAGCTCAAGTGTTGAGCTTTGGATATTTGGCTATTCCAATGTGGAGACTTTTTCTCACATATAGCTAAAATTTAGACTTGCATTGGCATTTGGCTAGGCCATCCATTGCCAATGCTCTAATCCATCTTCTTAGCATGGCTTTTCGGGAACCCCCCCGCGACAAACTAAATCCTGCGAACTCTGTCTTATGGACATGCATGCGGACCAAGGGGATCATTGTAACAGCTTAGCACTAACATTGGACTAGCCAAATACCAGCCAAGTCCAAATTTTGACTCGACAAATCACTTCAAGTCAAGTAATGTGCTATAGTAAACGAAAAACCAAAGCCATATTTGATGAGTTACTGTGTTCCAACCAAAAGAATATTTTATTAAAAAGTATTCCCACTTTTCTCACTCACTCCCGTGTCTCCTCTCTCCTTCCTTCCCTTTCTCTTCCTTTCTTCTTCATTCTCTTCCTTTCTAAGCCCGAAAGTCTTTTTCCATGGCCCCTCACCAGCAGAACGGAACAAACAAAATTTCATCACCAAAAGAAAGAAAACAGGACATGAGAGAGTGAGGTAGTTATTGTGTTAAATAATTTGTTTGGACAGTAAAAATTAAATTATTAATTAATATATGGAGTGTATATGTAAAATATTAAAAAAAAAATTATTAAAATATATAATATTATATTATTATTTTGACTTTGGAAAGGCTTGTCCAATGTGGATTAACCTCTTAGCCAAAACCTCAAGTTTTAGTCAAAATTTGGATAGGGCCATTGCCAATGCTCTTTAGTTTTGAACTCTTGACCTATACACTATGCTGGATGCTCATCAAAGTTAGGCTTGTTATTCCTCACTTGGGGTTTTAAGGCATCACCTTTAGACCTGATTTGGATACACAAAACCATTTCATCTCATCATTACAAATTTTTCAAACTCCCATACAAAATATAATAAACAATTCAACTTTTTCAAATCTTAAAATAAAAATTATATTAAAAATTATATTCTAATAATATTTTATTCAATTTTCAACAAAACGTCTCATCTGACATGCATAACCAAATGAGGCCTTAGATGTGAGATCCAAATTAGAGAGCGGGTAGCCAGCTTGAACATTTTAGTAGGAAGATGCATGTTTATGAAGAAAATTACAAAAATTATAAGGTTACCGAACTTGATGTGGTATGTTAGAAGTTGTGATAATACAATAAAATTAAATCCGCTTGTAAGTTTCATTTTTGCAATTCTCTTTATTGGCTTGGCATCTCATTTTATATGATCCAAATCAAGTTGAAGTGTATAATTATTCTGGTTTTTCTCTTTTGTTGTATGATTGAGTTTTTACTCTTCCTTCAGGCTATGTTTGTTCCAAGTTGCCACAACTTCTTTTTGCAATACTTTCTTTTGTAGATAGATTTTTAGTTTCAACATTGATAAGGATGTTTATTGGCATTCACCATGAATTCTGTTTCCCAATCTTTAAATTCTCTCTTCTCACAATAATGTATAGCAGGTAGGAAGCAGATGCACAAGATTGTGCAGGAAGGATTCAGGCATCAACCTGCTTCACCTGCTTTAGATGACAAGAAGAAACCAGAGGATCTTAAAGTAGTGATGCAGGAGCTGCAAGCAAAGGAGGATGGAGTGCAGGAAGACACGAATAAACCAAAGCAAGGAACTAGAGTATCAGCGAAATCAGTTAATGGATCCTCTGCTGTTCTGAAGAAGAAACCGAATGATGGCAAAAAGGGGTCTGATCTTTTAGAAACGGATAAGAAAAGAGTTTTTATTCGGTCTCGGCTATAAAATGACCTTGATAATGATATGCCTAAAGTATCGCAAATTGTACTGCTAACATGTAATGGACATCATACAGGAATGTCTAGGATTTGGGTGTATTGGTGGTGTCAGGATACGTGAGAAAATAACATGTGTATGTGTTTATTTCCATTCCTATACTATCTTTGTTTCTTTCACTTTATTGTTTCCCTTCGCCACTTTCTCAGATTTCTTCCTCTCAACTGCTTAATCCTGCAAGAAAACAAAGAGCTATTTAAACTTGATAAGAGATCTATGATTCGTCTTTTCCTCCGTCAACATAAATGTGCAGCCTCCTTCCCAATGGCTACTGAACTGAGGGGCTTGAAGGGTCTACTTCAATCTCCCCCCTCCCCCCTCCTCTCTGGTGTTGGGTAAGTGGGGTTTTTCGACTTGTAAGATGACGCGAATCATTGTTTTCCTCGTGTACTTTCCACTTGACTTCTACCATCTTACTTTTCCTCTCGCGATCGAGAGTCACAGGGATGGCGATTTGGGATTACATTTCCTGCTTGGATAAGTGTGTGATAACCCTCACGTTCTATTTTGTTTTGGTAGCAGACTACAACTAATTCCACTGTTTAGCAAATTTAGGAGCAACAATAATCTCCTTTGCTTTAAATCTGAAATATGGGACACATTCATTTATGAATTCGAGCACTCATATCATATCAAATCCCGTTGATGTAAACGCCATATGGCTGGTTTTGTTAAAGGGTAGTGGCAACTGGCAAAATGGGAACGTCGCAGGAACCTTGCAACCTTGCGATTCCTGGTCACCGGCCGCATCGGCCTGGTAACCTTCGTCACCGTCGGTTCCCGCAATCAAGCCTTTTTTTGTAACAAAAGCCAACGGTTTTGTTAAAGATGTCAGTTGTCTTAAAAAAATTTTGCTTAAATTTAAGAAGTTTCAGTTGGAAATTTCTATAATATTTATTGATATCTATCTAAAGAAAAATTCTAAATATTTCAAATAATATTAAATTTACGAAAAAAATATTATAAAATCTATTTATATTTAAGAATAATTTTATTTAAAAGTCACACACCCACTAGTTTTCATAATTTGATTTAAAATCAAAGGTATATTTATATCTATGTTATAATAACTTGAGCATCAAATGTCACAAATATACACGTGGGTGTGCATGTCTGTATACAGATATATGTTTGCATATCCTTTGTTCCTCTGTTCTTAACTATTGCACTCGAACTTTCTTTGGACTTCCACACACAAACAGACGCTCTCTCTGAGACACTTTTCAGTGAACCGAACACCGATGGCGGTGTGGACAGGCGCCGCTCGCCAAGCCCAAGCCGCTTATCTCGTTCGGCATTCCTCTGCTCAAGCTGCTTCCCTTATACGTCGGCGCGGTCTCGCCGGAGGAGGCGGTAACCTGTCATTCCTTTTTCTATCTTTAGGCCATGTTTGCTTGTCGAGGAAAACAAATAAAGGAAAGAGAATCAAAACGATTATTTTTTTCAATAAAAAAATCAACAATTAACTCATGGATCTCAGTTGAATCCTCCGTTCTTTTTTTTCGCTGCTCTTGAGGGCTATTTGAATTTGACACATATGGAATTCAGTTGTCAGATTTCTCTGCTAATATATGAGACCTAGAGTGCATTGAATTTATTTTTGTGGTTATAGTACTCGTGTAAACATTAGATTACTTGGAGCATATTGCAGATCATCAGGGACCTCCAAAGGTGAACTTTTGGCAGGACCCATTGCACCCATCTAGATGGAAAGAAGAACACGTACGTAATGCCTTGCGGTGCACTTGCTTTATTAGTATTTAAAATATTATCCCAACGAGCTCTTGTTCGAATGAGATTCTGGGAACAAACTAGTGATGCTAGTTAGTCTAAGTAGAGGTTCTATATGTGTGTGTGCGTGCGCATTCAACCTTTTTGTTGTTTGTAACGTTGGCTGAAGAAATGCTTTTATCTTTTGCTGTTTGTGATTGTCTCTTTAGCTGGATGGGGGCTACTTTTCTATGGAGGTTACAAGTTCTTCACTAAAGGCAGAAAGAACAAGAAGGAAGATCAGGTTCTGTTCTCTACCTTTTTGGTTTTTGGTTGCTTATTTATGGTATAATCTTGCTCATCACATTATCTATTCTCATCAGATTTTAGACTCTGTCACAATGAGAGGAACTATTTCCTAATTTTGGGATCAAGCGTTCTTAATTTTCATTTTTATTTGTATATGTTAATTTTTTGTATACATATATGTATATAGTTCTCTGCCTGAACTTCAATGCATAAAGTAGCGTAGGAATGTGAGGTCTATCTGGAGCTGAAAACCTGGTCATGGAAAAAGATTGTTGTTTTTCAGAGTTGTCATGATTGCTTATTCATCCCATATTAATTTGATTTTTTGGGTGCATTTAGCATATGCTGCACGTCTCATTCATTGTCCAATGATGCATTTTAATGCTGTTCTTCAGGGACCAGAAACACTTGTTTGTCTGTTATTTTCACCGGACAACTTTATGTTTGGGGCCGTTTAAGGGGAAGTTCAATGCGCAAACAGTCCTTAAAACTTTGGCCTGGACAAACAAAAGTGCTGTTACGGATTTAAAAAGAAAGTAAAAGGAAGAGTAACCATAATAATTATTAAAGATGCAATATTACTATATACTTAAATTGAAAACTTTCGTTTTGAGTATTTTTCATCTCAATGAAAAGAATCAAATCAAAATGCAAAAATATTACGTATTAACATTAGAATAAAAGATCTAATTCAGATTTGTCTCCTTCGGCCTACTTTAGATTGAGCCACTGGGCAACTCAAGCATCGTCATGAATTAAGAGTGATAACCTCGTACGAATTCATCGACACTTGGATCATCGAATTTTGCTTGAACAACCACAACGAAGAAAACGACAACAAATTAATAGTAGCACCTGTTTTTTGTTTCAGGAGACGACAAGCACAGAATTTGCCTTAACGACTAGCAGCTAAACGACCTCTAGTGTAGATTTTAATAGCAAATATGATACCATGGCACTGCCATGCACTTGCCACGCACATAGCATGAACTTTCAATGCACGTTCTCAAACAAGTTTTACCTAATCTGGTTTTGGTAAAACTTGTTGACCGGAAATTAAATAAATGACAACTAGTTTAAAACAAGTCCATGTGCCGTATTATCATTCAAATTTTTCTATATGCTCACTAAAATATCAGAAAGTACACTGGAACAAGAAGACCATTGGAATTGAGACAAGAAGGAACTTTAGGCCCACGAATGATATGCAAGAATACAACATAAGAAACATCACTGTCAAAACTTATATTACAGCTGCGATGTCAGTTTGCTAACCAATCTTCACAAGCAATAAAGGCTCTGTTCATTGAGGGTGTCTCCAGTTCGGTATGACAATATACCTCCATCAGAGGCTCAGGCTATAATGGCCTTAGTCTGCATCTTTTACTTCTGCTTCAACATCGACAACTGCCATAGAAGAACCTTTCCCTGGAAAAGAGGCAGTAGGTTTAGTAAACCATTTCAACAACAATTGGAGGAAAAAAGAGGGAAAGAGAGAGAGGGGGGGGGGGGGGGGGG
>QEOT01009527.1:62777-80317 GCA_003123785.1 Pterocarya stenoptera
TAATCAGCATGACCATTCACCCAATAAAGCATGCATTACAGACGTATTAGAACTCATGAATATCTTGTTCATTTCCAAGAAAAAAAGCAATCCGATGAGCCTTTCAGTAAATTATCGATGCTCTATATGTTTAGTGTCTATGATGAGTAGGAACCTGCCAATGCAATGTCAACTTGATAAGGTCTATCGCTCATGGTGATCAATTTCCGGGTAACAAATTAGCCCACAGTTTTTAATCATCCACACATACAAAAATACTACATATTGCACAACGTTCTGATGTCCAACAATTCATTTGAACGCAGCTCAACCAACAGGTGCAAGAAATTGTTTTGCTATCCTCAGTAATTGAACAAGTCTTAGGACTCACAGTTTTATAAAGTGCAATAATATGTAATTGGAAGTCTAGACTAACAAGAAATTTTGAGAGAAAGAAAGGCAAGAGCAGAAAATTGAAGAAGCCTCACAGTGCCTTGAACCATATCCCGTCCAGCCCACCAGAGGAAAGCACCCAAGCCAACGATGGGTAAAAGCACTGCAAAGAGCTGTATATCATAAAACATTGAAGCAATCAGATTCAACCATATATATTGATTGCACCTTTTCAGAGCCAACAAGTTATACAATGTCTCAAGAGTCCAAACAAAATTATGCTATCAGTTGTATACCAGAAGAGTATACATGTTTATTTTCCCTAGAAAAAAATGAGATTCAAGGACCCCGGGCCTTAAAAAGAATCACCAGTAAAGCCACATACGATTATATAATAACAAAAAACAAGCAAAAATACTTATCAAAAAAATAAACAAGCAAAAACAGAATATCTATTTCATAGGCAGATTAGCTTTGTCAAATCCCATAACTAAACGAATACAAGCAAAATAAAACGAGCAGAATAGTACTAGCGATTCGTATTTTAGTTGAATAAACACAGGGAATTACGTGAGAGAGAGAGAGAGAGAGAGTGAGAGAGAGGTACCCAAACGGAAACAATGGCATCGAGAACCCAACCAAGCTGCCCAGTCATGGAAAGATAAGTCAACCCAATAGCCAAAGCAAGATTTCCCAGAATCCTAGCAGTGGCACCATCATCTCTTCCACCACCACCGCCGCCATTAAACCCGAAACCCTGATTAAACCTTACCAAAACCACTCTTTTCTTCATCTTCAATCCCTCCCCTCGCACTAAAATCCCATCCTGACCCCTACTTCCAGCTAAGAAAGACCACCTCTCCCTATAGGTCCTCAATTTGAACCTGTTGTGATGCAAAGAAGCAATCTTTGCTCTCGATAAGGAGCAACAGTTAGTGGGTTTCTTGTATGTGCTAGAATTTTGTAAGGTTTCCAACCTGAAGGCCGAGATATTAACGGAGATTTGCAACAGTGGCGTCATCGCAAATATGCTAACTACAAAAGGCTATAGCAATGGTTTTGGATAGTTACTGGGGATTTCATGGTGGCTTAATAAAACGGAATAGATTTTTCTGGTCGGCCTTTTGGTTTTCTCGCTCTCTGGACATATGCACTAGTATTATCCTCTGGGATGGATACCACGTGTGCTTGAAGTGAACAGTTCCGTTCTGTTTTTAATTTGGACCATTTGTTCGCTTTCCCTTTCAAACTTGGATGTAATCCGTGCGATTTGACCTAGTTTGTCTAATTATTATATATATATTTTAAAATTTTAAATAAAATATAATAAACAATTTTAATTTTTTAAAATCTTAAAATAAAATTATATCAAAAAATTATATTCTAATAATATTTTATTCAATTTTTATCTTATTCCATCTCATTTAATCTGTAAAATCAAACGAGAATGCTTGTAAACTAAAAGTTTTTTTTGAAAATAACATGAGAATGTAAATATAAATTTTATTTTTTTGGCTTAAGACGCATAATTAGATAGATGTCAAGTTTGTAAAAACTATTTGCAAATTCCTCTTATTTATAACATTTAAATCGGCAGTCTTTTGTTTAAGCAATTACCAATTTCTTGACGAACGATGAGTGTTTCCAGCAGACCACAAAAATGTTTCGACCGAACCACAATGCAGTGATAATTTATACACCGAGTGGATTGCTTTATGTTTTTCTTTACACGATTAAGAACATTTAGGAATGCAATAAACTCATGACAAATTAGCAAATCAACTTCTGCAATAACATCAAAACGCGTCCCTATAGGTTTTTAGAAAGAGAAGGCCTGACTTCTCTCTAGAAAAAACTCATCCTTATCCTCGTGATAGCCTTCACCGGAGAGAGCTTCTCCATTTATCTTTTTTTCCTTTTCCTTTCCACTACTTAGGTGGGAATATACTTTCATAGTAGTGTTTTTTTCCTTTTCCTTCTGCCGTTTCGATATTTCTCAGATCTATTGCACTCCGACCACCATTAGTCGACACTTGTCTCACCACGCCACTCCTCAGCCGCCAATCTACTGGGACGACTAGGAACCGTGCCAAAAAAGTCAGCGCGTGGTTCTCACACGTGGCTTGTTTCACGTGGACTTCATGCGCCGCCTCACCCAAACACCTCCGCTGGCTACATGTGTCGTACTAACAGATTCTCCACCTCCCGATCTTTCAAATCAACCTCACCTCACCTCCAAACCATCGGCGTGTGGCCCATACGCACAACTACAGAGGCACGAGAAGACTTTTGTTTCGTCACAGATATATCATTCTGATGTCAATTTTTCTATTATATTATCTTTTTTCCTAATCGATGATCTTGAACAAAGGATTATGGATCTCTCTAAAAAAGATCTCAAGACAATTGACTACAGTGCACCTGCTTACACCGCCTCTAGCAGTGGCTTACCAACAGACCGTCTTTTAAAACGTAACCTGTTTGTAGAGTAAGGGTAAGGACCAAGAAATTGATACCAGAACTTTTTTTTTTATTTCACAACTTTTACATTGTAGTTATTGTAATGGAGTATTTGTTGGGAATCTCCACCCCTTATCATGTATCATATTTTCCAATTTTAATGAAGTTCAATTGTTTGCTTAGAAGGGAAAAAAAAAATCTCTCTCGGCCGACATATTTCGTTTGCCACAATGTATTTAATATCCGATGTACTTTCGCATCTGGATTTTTAGTTTTTTTGTTTCCTTCCTTTTTTCATGCCTACGTGCAACAAATTAACAAATGCAATTTCCGATTGATCACCTAAAGCGACGGCATACAGATAACAAGAGCAGAAACCCACTTGAGCCTAATATTTCTCAAAAGTCAAATGCTGTCTAGGGTTTCTTTCTTTTTTTCATATCCTCTAGCTAAAAGTATAAAAGTCGAAATTATTTAGATATAGGTATAGCATGGGTCATATAAATCTAACTTAGTTCAGTTAATGATATTTATCAGTACATTTAAGTTCTCACCCATATTTATGTAAATTCCAAATCACTCTTTCTTCTTATCTAATTTTGCGCTTGATGCAACATCATCTCTGTATGGCGCAACGTTGTATGCATATTGCTGAAAAGCGGAAAAGAAAACCATCTCCACACACGCTAATACATTTTGTAGGGCATTCTCAATGTGCTCAACATCTAGACAAACATGATGAGATCGGATTATGTCCAATGCTACAAGAATATCAAGTACAACAGCCTGCAAAATTGACCCAAGAAGCTGCTTGTCAAACAGATCAAATAAGTTTTCTCACATCAAACTTGTACAGCATGTCAGCAACCTCGTTGCCCATTCAACCAAATTCATGTCCCCTCGTTGGAAATGCCAGTGGTGCATTAAATTTTAATAGAACAGCAAAGGGGGAAACTTTATTCTTGATGTTTGGTTCGAAGACAAGGTTACGTGGTGCTAAAAACCTCAAGAACCAAGAATGCCATGGTTGACACATGCTGCTGGTGATAAGAGCCAGCATGAGGTTTCCAACACGTACCGAAATGGCACTATGTACATCATTAGATAGCTCTTGGCTCAATGAAAAACAAATAGGAACAGATCAGATTAAAGATATTAACGCAAATATGTGCTATATCTTCCTTATGGCTAAACATGAGGTAAAAAGATATGTAATCCATACTGACTCGGGAAAAAACATATTATATGTAATCAGTATTGCTTTCTGAAATTCTATGTGGATGCATATTTTAACTCAACAATGTTCACTACTCATGCAGACATCCCACATATATTCCTAGTGATCAAATTGTTTGCAGAACAAATTACCTGCCAAAAGCAGAAGAAGACAATCCCTTTGATGCATAAAAACTTAGCAAGCGGTTTATTTGGTGCCAACTCCTTTGCAAACACATGGTAGAAAATGACAAGAGAGTATAAAGCCAGTGACACTGAAATGTTAAGAATGATGCTGAATGTCCAGCTGACCCAACTGGGATAGGCTCCAAGAAGTTGAAGAGTTATCATCAAGATTGAACACACAGGGCGAATCACAACAAACTGCCATGTCCAGTACTTGAGAACCTTCAATGTATCGTGGTTCAGACGAGCAGTGCGGGGCTGCATTTGGTGGGTTACTACGAGTCAGAACCCAGAATCTAACCATATGATATGCATGCTAACCAGATGCTTGTCACACATTGACTAATTTACTCTGCCATTTGGAAAAAGAAAGTAAGCATTTGAATAGCGGAAAATAATTTGTGCAGATCTAGGGTATGCAAGCCCCGTGCCCCCTTCAAAAAAAAAAAAGTGGGATCCACCTGGAAAAAAATTACACTTTTTTATTGTAGGTCCCAATCTTTTCCAAAGGGACGGCACGAGATGCACGCCATACACCTGTATCTAGTGTTACTGGCTGGTGGGTCTCAGTCATAGCACAAATCATGTATACGCAATTAAACTTGAGTTCTTAATTATAAAAGAAATGCTTAATAGAGACAGAGGTGTAAACACTTCCACTCTACTGTTTAACCTGAAAAAGTCATTAGCCGAGCTAGCAGCAACTTTATCTAGAAAATGGGCAACATATCCAAGTAGTGTCGATATCATAAGGGCATAGCAGAATTAGAGTTTAAAATGAAGTATATTCGTTGGTCGCTCTGATTAGCTGACTATTGATGCCATCATGGATGCAACTTAAACATTCTAATTTACAGACATGCCTTTAATCCTTGTTTAATGGCCCCTATTACAACTCTGTATGTATGCTATGGCCCTTCATTAGTAAAAGGGCTGGAACAAGAAAGCCTCTCCGCTAAAGAGTGTGTTTGGGAAAAAAAAGTCCAAATTCTAAGGCGTTATCATGTTGCTTTATCTTATAAAACAAATTATCAGAAAAGAAAGTAAGAGAGAAACATGCAAAGGCAACTGGCTTACTGCACAACGTATGATCCATTAGCTTATCTCATGAATCATCACCCTCATGCCACAGATTGAGATAGGTCTAGTGCTTAGATCTTATTTTTCGTAGAAGAAAATGGATATCACAAAATATCTAGACTAATAGAACCTGACAATGCAAAGATGTAAACATTGTGGGTTTTAGACTTTCAGTAGTTCACAGATGCATCACATGTCTGAACATGTTTGTGTGTGTGTGTGTGTGTGAGAGAGAGAGAGAGAGAGAGAGAGAGAGATGCCCCAAAAAATTATACAAGTGATTCACCCGAAAAAGAGTCATTGGAAATGAATGATGAATCTCTCTTCCTTTGATTTCATCAGGCACTATGTTTTTGCGAATGGATATGTTCAATTAGCTGTACATCAAAGCCAAGAATTTAGCTATAACCTGCATTCAAGAAACTGGGAAACTTAGCAGCGAGACAGCAATTTATTAAATAACTAATACCAACAAATCTTCATTAGGAACTTCGCCGAGAGAGAGAGAGAGAGAGAGGGGGGGGGGGGTGTTCACCCCAGATTGTAATCTTTCCAAGGCCTCGTAACATTCCTTAATTGAGTCCAAGAACATAAAAAAGGCCTTGGGCCCCTGAAGATCTAACAAACCAACATAGGAGTCAATAGCATATATGGGGGCCATAAGTGTGATAATTATAATAGCTTTCTGCTACTTCGGCTTCTTCCAACAGAAAAGATGTTCTGAGATAAGCTGGGCTGCAAAATGCATAGTAAACATCACACAGATGGTGGATCCCAGCATGGTAACTTGGCCAGGATTCATAGTAATTATATCGATTGTTCACCACAGGGTAATATAGAATTCGTACCTGCAGAAGGAAGCAAAGCTAGTTTAGGTTATCTATGACACACTGAACCCAATACTCTTACAAAGCAAGGTCTACGAGCCTAGTATCATGTAGAAGCCTATTAAAACATGATTCAATAGAATATATGGATCTTCATGACGACAAACCATGCTATGAAAATTACCACCCGAATATGTTGGTACCTGGAAACGAATTTCATCTCTCTCTCTCTCTCTCTCTCTCTCTCTCTCTCTCATATTAACTAGATGCATGGGATACTTTACATCTTACATTATCAACCAACTGAAGCAACAGCTAGCCATTAAATTACGAACTGCAGAGATTAACAACACATAACATGTAACTCACAATCACTCTTATCCAGGAGGTAGTTCATATAAAGTCACATTGCTTTTCTAAGGCAACAATCTAAAGTCGTTAGTCAACAATTGAGCTCCATAAGGGCTGGCTATGTGTATACGTTTCAGTTTTATTTCTTTCTCCGACTCCTCAGCAACGAAAGAGAAAAATTAGAAAACAAAATTCACACAAAAAGAAGAAGAAGAATCAATGTACTGAATGAATTACGATATGGTAAGAAACAATAGCTTTATAGAAAATCAAGATTCTAAAGCTGCACTCACAGTGGCAAATGAAAGAAAGATTAAAAGAATTTACTTATCATCAAAAGAAACTCAAGCTAAATACATACTCTTCAGGAAATCTTTACAGAGGCTGGACTGACGGTATGCTTGGTTGCTAAGAAAAACGCAGAGGCAACCAGACCAGATTGGAAATGGAACGACTTCTTGTAAAAGAGTCAGTTTTTCCTGCGGTTTCTTAGTCAAAAGATAGCGCTGAGAATCGAAATGAGAGATTACTTCAGCTAGACAACGATTCTGAATGAATAATTGACGATCGGGTGGTGACAGGCATTGGCAGTGGGTGGCCCTATGGTAAGAGAATGCGGTCGCTTTCGCTTTCTGTCAGCCATTCGGTTGGCTTTGGGTTTGAATTTCATGGTTCACATAGCTGAAAGGAGAGCTAGTAAAGAACAAGCGGGGATAGCTCAGTTGGGAGAGCGTCAGACTGAAGATCTGAAGGTCGCGTGTTCGATCCACGCTCACCGCATTATAGATTCTATTAATTTTTTTCATTGTTTTCAATTTATTTTTTCTCGTCGTTTCTTTCTATTCCTACATATGCAGCTTCTTTCATACCATGACTTCCACATGCTTCTCCTTTTTCCTGTAGGATTCTCCCACATTACCACTTCGAGGGAAAAAGTAGACTTTGTCGTAGTTTATGTTACAGCTCAGATAAGATATAACTTCTTTTTTTAAGAAAGCAAATATATAACTATAATTGAAAATGAGATACATGATGAGGGAATGGAGTTTCCTAACAAACACCTCATTACAACAAACACAATACTAAAGTAAAGAAAAAAAGCGAGTCTTAGGACCAAATATTTGGTCTCCACCCACAAAGAGGATGTCATCTTTTTTTACAGTTCACATAGCTGTGTGAACTGTGGAGCCACCGCTAGAGGTGGTGGAAGCTGAAGGTGCATTGCGATTTGTTGTCTTGATATGTTTTCTCAAGAGATCCGTATTCCATTTCTCAAGATTATTGGTTAGGAAAAACGAAAACACAGTAGGAAGATTAGCATCAGATGGACTAGACTGAGTCGGGCCAAATTTTTTCACATGCACCTATGGTGGTGCGTGGAGATCACGCACCGATAGTTGTGAGATGGGGTGGGGTAGATTTGGAAGATCTTGAGGTGGAGAATCTATTGGTGTGGCACATGTAGCCAACGAACGCATCATAGCGCGACGGGCCGTGCAAGCCACTCATGGAGCAAACTGCGCATGAGCGTCACGGTGAGATTTTCGCCACTGTTTTGCTTTGTCCTGGTAGATCAGTGGATGGGAAGTTGTGTGGTGGGGCATGTGTCGATAGTCGATAGTCGATTGCCAGAGTGCGATAGATCTAACCAAAGCCGAACGGGTGGAAAAGAGGGAAAAAAAAAACACTACCACAAAAACATTTATACAAATCGGCACTAGAAAAGGAACGGAGTGGAGGGTGAAGCCAAGGCTCCTCTCCGGCAGAAACACGCAAAAAAGATGAGTAGTCTTTTTCTAGAGAGGAGCTTCTCTTTCTACGCGGCTGCGTAAAACTAAAACTTGTAAATGTTACGATCGGAATGCATGCACACCAAACTTGCAATAACGAACGTATTAAGATAATTCAGGGATAAATTTGTGAGAATTTCGGTTCTATATTCTCTATATAAGTATACACTGTTCTCAAGTTTTAAGGTGACCGGAGTTGACTTGAATCAAAACTGATAAATAAAGAGAGATTGTTATGGGGGAAAAAATGCATGCCTCCTCAAACAGGGCTCTTAACTCTTTATATATGAGTGAAATAACGGCTTCCTTCACAGCTAGCCCCAAAACAAAGGCCTTCTTCACGGCTTTAGTCAGTATGTGGCACGGGGGAAAAAATATAAGGAGTTCTATTATCGCTTTGGTCGTAAGGTTTGCCTTGAAGTAGATGCCCCCTCCTGAAAATTCAACAGTTCTGCCAATGTTGAGAGCGGCACAACTTGACACTTCAACTCAACTGCTTGCTAACAGGAAAAAAGAGTGCTGGAAGATTGTCATCGCAACACCTTGTGTATCCTCATAACCCAAAATGGATTTAAGCTTATATGTATTTTAAAACCTCTTCAAGAACTAGTCCCCACTGGGTCCAATGTGTGCCACCCTGCATTGGAAATCACGCAAAAAGTTTAGGATACAAGAACAATTCAGTAAAGAATAATGCTACGTGCATGGAGAATTTCCCACGGAACATGCACCAATTAATTCCGTTCAGTAAAACGACCGACACATAAAGTCATATCTCCCCTCTCATAAAAATCCCAGCATAAGCAAGCATGCAAGAAACATTGGCTGGAAAAAGAATCAACAAGAAACAAGCACTTGCCTGGCAGTATACAGCGAAAGGCTCTCTTAATGGTCCATCACATGAGAGCTCACTGGTACTCCCATCAATGAAGGTTCCATCAGCAAAGATCACCTGAAAAATAACAAAGACTTCGTGTCAAGTTACCTCAACAAGGTTTAATAAACATCTTTGTAGATTTGAGGAAGTCTCCCAAACCTTTTTTTTTTCCTTTGGTCAGAATTATCGGTTGATAAGTCTTAAAACCTAAATCACATGCACCCAATAAAAATAAATAAATCATCTCAAACAATAACCTGTTAATTGGAGAATTGGCACCACTTTTCACAGATATTTTGTTTAAGAAATTAACATAGTTGAGCTGCTAAGATATGTGAATCTTCATTCAATTTAGGAATCATTCACCATATTTTCTTAGAAGTCGTAAAATGATGTAATAAGTCAAAAGTTGGGACTCGCAATTTCTTGACTAATGTCTGCATAGGAGAACTGCAGGTCCAAAGTACCATTTACACCATCATATTCCTACATTTATGTGGCTGGGCCAACTATGTAATTGTACATGTGACTTGGTCAACTATGTAATTGTACATGAATAACTCTAAGTGCCTCCTTTATGCGAATTGCATTGAAAGCACTTGATGCCAATAAAAGCTTAAAGGAGCTTAAGACGTTTGGCATAAATTATAACACTCCAGTGCACTTTCCACAATATATTTTAGAGGCAGCTCTTGCATTCACTGAAGCTGCAGCTGAGATCATGCAAGAGGGAATTTCACAAAATGAACACACGAGAAATTAACACAATTGAATGTAAAACTTAATTTAGCCAGACCTCAGATGCATATCCAGGAGTTATGCCCGCAACTGGTTTCGTAAAAGAGGAAACTGGGGAGCTTCTCTGAACAGCCTCACAGAAAGCAAGGAGACGCTCACGACTCCCAAGCTGTACAGCCTGCCGTTACAGAGTGAATGAACAACTTACAATATTTTCACAAGTGTTATTATTTTATGGGCTAATCAGAACTATGGAGTCAATTAAATTATCCACTTAGATTCATTATGAGTACTGATTGTTTTATAGAACTCATTGCTGGGTGCATGTGGAACAACTTTCACCCAAGCCAGCCTACAATCATTATTCAAGGCACTGGGGGACCTTACCTTATCATCTCAACATATCTTATTCTGAAGGGTGTTTGAAAAGAACATAAATGCATGTAGTAAGACAAACCTGCACTACATCATGGCGTTGGACACGAGGAAGCGGCTGCACCTTGTACCCTTTAGATGCCATGACTTCAGCGAGCAGGAAGGTCCCCTTAATTACAGAAGACAAATAATTCACTGCAGCATAGAGGTAACGAAAAAAACGTGAAATAAAAAAAAGCAGTTGCCAGTACCTTGATTGCTTCACCAACCATTTGAGGTGAAAGGAACAACCCCTGGAAAAAAGCTCGCATAATGTCACCAGGAGTTGAACCACAATCAACCCCAAGCCCTGGTGCAGAGAGGCGAGCAGCAGCTGCTTTAACCCATCTTTCTCTTCCTGCAACATATCCACCACATGGTGCAATGGTTCCGCCAGGATTTTTTATTAAACTGCCTGCAATCAAATCTGCACCCTGGCCAGACATTGAAAATATTACATTACCCTTATAAAGAACCAAGTGTGAAAGATATCTCACATACCACCATCGGAGGTTCAATGCTTTCCACAAATTCACCATAGCAATTATCCACCATCACCAAGCAATTAGGATTCTGCATCTGTATTTGTAGAAATGCCGGGGGGACAAGAATAGGGTGGAAATATTAATAGTATAGAAGTTATACGCCAGATCAAAGAAATTGATAACATTTAAGCGCCTACTACAAGCAATGAATTTCACCATCTCAAAATGACTACAGATGATGTCAAAGTAACTCTCATCTTTGGGGGTGAGGATGTTGGGGCAGGCAGCATTTCCTCCTAAACTTTAAATTCCCAAGCACAAAATCATTAAATTGAACATAATATTTGGTCAAAACCCATTGAGACATTTAATTTGGAGTAATACCAGCTTAATTCAAGGTTTCAGTAGTAGCCATATCAATCAAGTTTCTACCATTTCTGCCAAGGGACATTATTAAAGCAAGAAGATAATGCATCCACCATATCTCAAACCCTGATGGGTTTCATTGTTGCATTGACCCCACTTTTATAGACAGACTCCCAATATAATATGGTTCAAATGATTCGTATTGCACATCTTAAGGCTCACCTTAATCATCTTGATTGCCCTCTCTATTTCATTTACGCTTAAACTCTGACGCCATGAATAACCGCATGACCTCTGGATGAGTGCACATCTTGTTTGAGGTTTCACAGCACACACAAGTGCATCCCAGTCAAGTCCACCATCCTCAGCAAGCTGAAATATTATAAGACGGTTGACAATCACAAGGAAATATTCTACTAATTTTGCTTTTATAATAGAAACATACCGGAACTTCTCGGTAGTTCACTCCAAAATCTTTCAGGGAACCTAGTCCCTGGGAGTCTCTCTTTCCAATAACTTCTTCCAATGTGTCATAGGGAGCACCGGCAACTGCCAAAAGCTGACGATGATGTTAGTTCAAACCAGAAACAAGTTTTCAATAGAGTGAAAGTGTGGATAAAGTCAAAATAATAGCTCACCTCATCTCCTGGCCTTAAAAGAGCAAACAAAGCACAAGTGATCGCATGAGTACCTGAAAAAAACTGATAATAGAGGAATGGGGACTTAAAAAATGAACCGAACTACTTGCAATTAAAGCTCAGAACGACAATATGTCACAAACCTGTGAGCGGACTATTGCGGATTCCGCACCAACAATTTCTGCAAAAGCTTGGTCAAGTGCTTCACGTCCCCCAGCTTCTTCATGGCCATAGCCAGTGCATCCGCCAAAGTGCTGATTAAATAGTGAACAAGTATATTTCCTGGAAATTAGTACCGAAGATCGCAACTGCCTGACTGTAGTCTTTATAGGCGTTAGAAAATAGAAATGTAGCCTTTTTCCAGTTTGTATTTAACTCTCAAAGTTAGAAAATGAATGCAGGAATGCCAGCAATAATAAGAGGGAGAAAATTGAAACAAGAAAAATTTACGAGCATGACGATTGATATCCATTAAATTGAAGTGGTAACTTATTGAAATCTGATTGCATGCAGTTAATATACGTTCAAACTGGAAACATGTTAGCTTTCTAATTTCCCCAGGCTTGAAAAACAGATCCTCGACCAGAAAATGTTCCCTCACTAGAGATATCAAAATACGGACAACCCAAGTGTTTTCCCACAGCAGGGAACGTATAAGAAGCCTTAAGAACGAGGGATGTACCTGGCACCAAATTGGCATCCAAGTACCCATGTAATATCGATACCTAAATGAAGCACAAACTTACATGAGACCCAACTCGAGCATTCTGGAAAGCTTTCAGAACACGGGCAGTATTGCGGGCCACCAAATTATCAACGGCTCTGAACTCCGAGTACAAGGAGTCCACTGCTTTTACGACCTGCATTGCAGAAGAAAGAAAAAATATAGGTATTAGCACCAAACGCAGCACTAAGCAACTTAAAATTATGGGTTTCTGAAAGCAACACGAGCTGAAGCAATTTCACCTCCGGTACAAAGGGATGGTCCTGAAGATGAAGATCTTTATGATTATTACGGCTTCTGACGGAGACTGGGACTCGAGAGCTTGAACGAACTGTAGTTATGGGTCTGGAAGCTCGAAGAGAGTGCGTCGGATACGCAGGAGAGGCGCAGGATAAGACCCGCATTTTCGAGCAATTGAAAGGGACGTCTCCAGTCTTTAGGTCTCTCGACTCGAGCAAGCACTGATTTTGTTACGAATTATGAAAAGAGAAACGCTCCCAGCTGGTCGGGTGAGTTCTTCAATTTTACACCAGCCACTAAGAATCTGCCACGTAGACATTGCAGCGTTATCAAATTTACACCTACATGTAGTAGATTACACTTTTAGTATTTGCTTTCCGATATCTTCCCCCCTTCTCTCTCTCTCCAAGCAAATACTCTCACTCTGCCTCTCCCCTTCTTTGCCTCTTCTCACCTCTTTCCCTTTCTCTCTCCCCTCTTTATTTCCTTTCTCTGCAACTCCCAAGCACCCTCTTCTCTTTGACGGTTTCCCTTTCTCTGCAAACACAAGTTCAAACAACTATTAGTTTCCAAGTTTTAGCCTTCCAAAAGATATTGGCTTACAAACCCTATAACTTTTTCTTCACCATCCTATAATCTAAGGTTATAGTACACCAATTAATATAAACAATTTATTGACATAGCTTCAGATTAATCTAAAATTATATAAATAATTAAAGTCCACCATCATTACAGCATCACCATACCTTCAGATTATCGCAAGCCGAGTGGGGGACGTCATGAGCCTGAGCCACCTGGAACCCGACTCCATAGAAAAACCAGAGCAAACCCAACATTACAATTTCCTTTTTAAAGTAAATTCCCGACTTTACAATTTTAATACCTATCCAATTCTATGTACAAGAACTGGTCTAAGAATTAAAAGACCATTAACCACATTTTGGTTGACAAGAAAGTACGAAAACCATTTTTACATGACGAGCAGCACACTCCAGTATTACCAAAAACGAAAAGAAAATATTGAAGAAAACAAAAATTTTAATCCCAAAAATTTCTCCGGAAATCAAAAAAAGACATTAAGAATCACCAAATGGGTAATAATAAGAATAACATACGGTATTTAAAGGGAGAGAAATCACCTCCAAGGTACAGTAGATTCGGGGCCTTGAACTCGAAGAGAAAGCAATGTTGAGCTTTTAGTGGATTTGAGAGAGAGAGAGAGAGAGAGAGGCTTGCAGGCAACGGGGGTGGGGGTAGGGAGAGAGAGAGAGAGAGAGGGTGGAGAATACCTCAGAATAGATCAAAAAGTGTAATCTAGTGGATGTGGGTGTAAACTATAGTTTGTTAAGTCTCTTACGTGGCAAATCCTTAATGGCTGGTGTAAAAATTGTGAACTCACCCGACCGTTTATGAGCTTTTTCCATACGAAAATAAGATCCCCTTAAATTCGACCCAGAAAATATGGGCTCAAATGTAAATCCAACTAAGAGGACTGTGCTAAGTTCTAAGAGCATTGCTAGCCCATTAATTAAATTCAATCTTCTTTTTGTTATTATTTTAAATTTTGTAGTTATATCCACTTTTGAGGAACTGGTAATTATTAAGCAATTCTGCAGTATATATAAAGTATTCTCAATCTAATATCACAGAATATTATATAATTAAAAGTCAATAGTTGCATGCCACCTTATATAATCTTTATCAAAGATTTACTTTATAAGTATTTATTACTATTCCAGATATACATATAACACTCGTTCTATGGAGACCGATGGATTACTAATGAACGACCGATTGTTTTATTTTATTTTATTTTTTTAATTTTTTCTTAAATATTAAGAAATATTTTTCTTAATGTTTAAGAAAAAAAATTTAAAAAAAATCAATTCAATACATTTCTTAACATTTAAGAAAAAAAATAAAAAATGCACCGGTAGACCGGTCTACGTAACATTTTGCTACATACAATTATTTCGTCCTTCTAATCATGTCAACCAAAAAATATAATTTCTAAGGTAGCGTCAGTGTTGACAGTTTTGAGTCGGCTATGTTTGTTTTCAAAAAACTCTCATTTCATCTCATTTCAATTTTATTATTATATTTTTTAAAATTTTAATATAAAATAAAATAAACTATTTAATTTTTTCAAATTCATCTAATATTCTCTCACCTAATCATTACAATTTTTTTAAATTTTAATATAAAATAAAATAAACAATTTAACTTTTTCAAATTCATCTCATCTCATCTCTAAAAACAAATGAAGCTTAATTGCTCATTTCTGCGTAACATTTATTAATTTTATTTTACGTAGTTATTGAAATAATATTTGATCACATGATAACAGGATAGGACATCTTCCGTAAATGAAAATTGAAGATAAATTGTCTTCATTTTTATTGATTTATCATTTTTATATTTACATAAGAATAAATCTTTGCATCTACCAACTGTTTCACATCAGCCAACCTACACTTAACCTGGCTTCATCTTAACCATCCATTCCAAAATTTGATTTATGAGAGAGAAACGAACTGATGAGAGAGTCGAGGAGAGAGAGAAGCGAGAGGATGAGATTAGAGAGAGGATGAGAGAGAGAGAGTCGAGAGAGGAGTGAGAGGATGAGAGAGAGCGAGCGAGAGTGAGAGAGAGAGAGAGAGAGAGAGAGACGATCTGATGTGAAAGAGAGAGAGAGAGAGAGGAAGAGAGAGCTGGGGGTCTGTGCGACGGAGCGAGATGGAGAGAGAGAGGAAGAGAGAAGATCTGGACAACAAAAGAGGAAAAAAAAATTTGAGGAGGAGGTGCAGCCACATAGGGTGTGCAAAGTGTGCACCCCTACAGTAGGCTGATCAGTAGAATAACTCTTGACATAAACGACCATTTTGATGAAGACAAATCGGTCATGTAGTGTGATAGGGGTGTCCTGCCACCCGTCCACCCTCCCCATCGGCTAGCCTCTACTTGGGTGGCCAGGGCAAGGTGCAAGCCTCCGCCCGAACCAGAACACCCACAGAGGGATGAGGCTCATGCCTGCCCACACACATTCGTGGCCATAGTCTTGTCGGAGCTTGTGATCTTTTTCAAATTTATTTTTTCCGATTTGTGTTTGTAATTGTTGAATGATGGATTTTAGGAATTATGTGATTCTATGGATTTGTTATTGTTTTCGGTTGATTTTGGATTTTTTTATTTTTGGATTGTTTTTCACCCTAGGTGGGGCGGACAATCGTGAGGGTCAATCCGTCCAGCATCCAAATGAGGACACCCGCCTACAGGGAGCAATGCCAGGGTTTGGGGGCTCAAATTATCTCCCCGCCCATGCGGAGGCAAGGGGCAGGACGAGGAGCACTCCCCGTCCAGGGGTGTGGGTAACACCCCTATAGTGTGATTCATCACCCCGTAGAATGCAGTCCAAAGAAACGTAATTATATTACCATTCATGATTTACTTCTAACACTTGCATTCCATGCTTTAAAAACAAATAAATGCTTCTTAGTTATGGCTAATAGAGAGGAGAAAGTTGTTCAAAGTTAATCAAAACTTTGAAGATTTACCAAATATATTTTCAAGGACTTAACTGATCTCTTCACTCGCATTCAGAAGGAGAAATCGATAGGTAATAATTAGGCCATTCAACTTCAAAAACAGCACAAGGAGTTATTTGGAAGCAGACCAATTTTGCTTAAAGTGGCCGAAGGTATGTCTCCAATCGTTTAGTTTTGTTCCTTTTTTCTCATCAGTAGTTCATGTATATAATCATTTTACAAGATCGCTATCTCAATATATATATCATGTTTCAAATTGTATTTACCTTTTGCTGGATCAAGTGCTCAATGTAGTTTATGAGATTTTGTCAATCTTAGCTAAAAAGGAAAATGCGCCTGTAATTCAGGCCTTTCAAAGCAGCATGGTTGATCAAGATCACAGTTATGTGTTATGGAAGCAGCAAGAAAGCATTCGTCAATTCTCGTCAATCGGCATGTGAAGATAATCTTGTAATTTTTTAAGGACTGTAGTTTTTATTGTTCAAATCTCAAGTTATTTGTTATTTTTTTCCTATACGATGGTCATTTGGTCATATGGTAATCAATTAAAAGTGATGTAGGTTATAGTCTGAACATATTAATTAGTTTGATTCTGTTGGCCGGTTGTTGAACAACGAGAGGAAGATTAAAGATTGAGCTCATACAGAGCAAATATTCATTGTCTTCTTCTTTCTCACTAATTTCTTTACTTAAAAGGTTTCATAATTAATGAGTTGTAATCCAGCAATAAGGAGGAGATACGAAGGAAAGCTAATCATGATCATGAGCCCCATTCATATATGGACATTGCAGAGAGAAATTAATTAAGTAGTGCATGCATGCAAGCTGTCAATTTGAAGCTGTAACTTACCATAAGTGTAGTCTACAATTATGTTGAGACTCTTATAAATACCATGGTATTGCGTTAGCAATGCCTGCAACACACATTAGCACTGAAATATATATAAGATTAGGATCCCTGATCTTATAATTAAGCTTTAATTTGAAAGAGCTAGCTATCTAGCTCTAGGGTTTTAGATTACAGAAATCTTAATCCTTCTGGTGAGTTCCCCGTAGTACTTTTTGTTAGTGCACAAGCATTTGGCCTCGAGAAAGCCTAGCCCTCTCTCAAGCTCACTCATGTCGTTCAGTTTTTTCCAAGTAAACATGCTTGCATTCGCATTCGCATTCGCATTCCACACTACTGTGAGCTAGACGACTCACATGAGTATAGTATATATATATATATATAT
>QEOT01009527.1:94205-128416 GCA_003123785.1 Pterocarya stenoptera
TATAAATAAAACTGAGTTAAAATTTGGCTACCTACCTCCAAGCATCTTTATATAACAAACTAGGTTTTGTAAATCTATCCATGTTAATTATGCTAGCCAACTTCAATGAGTGAAGTTGAGATGGTCTCAATCTATCTCATTTAATCTTATATCATCAAGGATTTTATGCATTGTATTATTAGCAGAACCTTCTCCTCTCCTCTCTCTCGCAAAAAAAAAAAAAGCTTCCAAATTTGATTTTTGTCGAAAGAGGCCTCCTCCTCCTCTTCATTTTCTCCTTTCTCCTCTTTTTCTGGCCCTCTCATTCCCTTCTTTCTCCTTTTTTCTCCTCCCTCTCATTCCCTCTTTTCTTGGTTTATTTTTCTTCCTTGTCAAAAAGTCAGATCTATAATTTTTCGACAATTCTCAAGAGACACGTCAGCATAAGAAGACACATATGCTACAAATCATTCTGAAGATGGTGGCTATTTTGCAAAAATCACCGTGTGTGGTCCTCAAGCATGACTCACAACTACACGTGGTCCTCACGAGGCACTCCTTCCAATAATTTTTCTCGCCACACGTACCGGATCACCGCAATCGCCACCACCAGATCTCTTAAATTTGACTTTTGTGATTGAAAAAAGAAAAGCTTGTGACCTTCATAGCCATCACAAATTTTGAAGTCTGCCAGAGTTGGTTCAAACTGCAATCCATACTTTTCCGTTCTTGTTTTCTTTATTGTATAGTTAAAATTAAAAAACTAAATTTGTCTTTTGGATGATTTGTCCATAGAGGTTGAGTTCTCCCTTTTTATAAAGAGTAAGGTCGAGTTTTTGTTTAAGCAGAATACTGTCTCTTGAAAGTTTATCCGTAGAGAGTATCAGCAGTTGTGAAGTCTAGACCAGTCAGTAGTATACTGGTAGAGCTCCAAATGATTGATATGGAAATATCCTCGAACATATCCGGTCATGAATGTAAGTTTATCTTAATGAATGAATGATGATATTTCCCTTCATTTTGGCGCCCCTACCATTGACCAAAGCCTAGATTTTTCCTTTCTCATTTCACACAACTTCATCTCTTCTAGAGCTTAACAAGAAAATAGAAAAGACCTCCATTTCAATTTTTTCTCCAATACAATTTTTAGAACAACCACGTGAGTCTCATCTTTCTTCTTCCTTAACAAGTAGTTTCCTATCTCAAATTTTTTATCTGAATCTGAATCAAGAAGTACCATTTTTCGAAAAAATGAACGATCCATTGGAAGAAAAAAAATGATTTTACAAAGAAACTTGAGTTGAAGTGAATAAAATTGTTGGGAAAATATTCTGTTTAATAATGAAAGAATATAACTGTTGGAGAAATATAGCCATTAAAAAATATATCCGTCAGAAGAATACAACTATTAGAAAAATACGACAATTAGAAAATTATATTCGTTGGAAGAATTAAACTAAATGGAATAGTGATAGATTTTAGAGATTTTGTTATTTTGTATTGTTGAAAAATGACTAACTAAATTACAAAAAGTGAATTTTCTAGTCAAATAATAATTATTAGGCCACTACTAATGCTCTAACAACATATTCACAACTTCCAACTTTAAATAAAAAATGGGTTAATTACACTTTACCTCCTCAAACTTTTACTCAACTCACAATATACTTTCGAAACTATTAATTGCATCAAAGTAGTCCCTCAAACTTTCAAATCCCTCCCTTCCATGTACCATCAACATTAAATCTGACGAAAATTTACTACAAGTGCTGCTCATGTATATAACATTCACTGTAAAGATGTAATTTTCATCTAATTTATTATCATTGACCATATAAAATATAAAATCATAAATTATAAATTATTAAATAATTTTTTTTTATTAATTTATATATGGTTAATAAATTTCAAATAATTTCATTGTGTATATAGATTATTCATACTTGCTTGTAACTTAGGTATAAAATAATTTTATATATGGTTAATGATTTATTATTAATTGATATCATATATTATTTTATATTTTATATGTTCAATGATAATAAATCATATAACAATTACATATTTATAGTAAATTTTCGTTAGATTTAACATTACTAGTAGACGGAATGGGGGATTGAGAAATTTTGAAAGTTCGTGGATCCACTTTGATGCAATTAGTAGTTTCAGAGGCATATTATAAATTGAGTGAAAGTTCAAGAAGGTAAAGTGTAATTACCCATAAAAAATATATTTTATTAGATTTAATCACATCAAATTAAAAGTAAAAGTCAAAATAAAATTTAAAAAATATTTTTCTATCACATAGTTGTATGCAAGTGGTTATTTAGTTGGCATGAAGGCTATCATTATTAGTGACCACACATTATAGTCATAGAGAGATTTTTTTAAAATAAACTTACATGTAAATTAATACAGCTTCCTGTGATCAGTTAGCTAGATTTACTTTATAATAAAAGTAATTTTACAATCTAACATATAATTACATCAAGTTACATCAAATATTTGTAAGTATACTTTTATGAAATACTTTTACGAGTAAAATATTTTTCTTTTTGAAAATGGTTTTTGAAATGATCAAAAGGTTTAATTTCTTGTACTCTAATGGAGATTAAAACGAACTAATTAATTGTATGTATGGCGATTTCGATAAATCTCAATGAGCCCATGTATTTCCATAAACAAAGAAAGGTCTTGGCTTGGTTGTCTTCCACTAATGACTCTAAAACTAGCATAATTAGTGACCATACAACCTGTCGTTTCAATGACTAATCATGCACATAGATGATCTGTTCTACAATTTGATCTTAAAATGAGTCGAACAATGTAAACTTAAATGCAAAGCTAGCTAGCAAAGTATGATCAGATGACCTTTTTTACCTGAATGTTTCCTTTTTTATTAAAAAATTAAAGCTGTGCCTTGAGTTTGAAGTCTTTTACGGTTGTTTCAGTCTTTCAGATTATAATTAAGCTTCTTAATTCATGAACAAATTTAAAAGCAACTAATTTTAAGAGAAGATGCTTTGCAAACGGCGTCAAGTCGCCGCTACTTGTTTGGCATGACGTGGCCCCTAAATGTATGACACCTAATCTAGGTTATATATATATATATATATGCAGTAAGTTAATGTAACTTGTTGATCTATTTCCACCGCATTGGAGCACATGGCCACGAGCGCTATCGTCCTAATTGTCAATCTTCTCTATATATAATATATTTAACAGTTTTCATTTTTGACTAATGAATTAAGATTTTGTCTTTTATTTATTTATTTTATTTTTGGGTGGATTGGGGCCGGGGAAAATGAAAGACTTATATCTAAGCTGGATATTAATTTCATTCCAAAAAAAAAAAAAAAGCTGGATATT
This sequence comes from Pterocarya stenoptera, assembly GCA_003123785.1. Lineage (NCBI taxonomy): Eukaryota > Viridiplantae > Streptophyta > Magnoliopsida > Fagales > Juglandaceae > Pterocarya > Pterocarya stenoptera. The sequence goes on from QEOT01009527.1 coordinate 97,554, forward strand.
AATTCGCAATCAAATCACGACATAAGATTCGGAACATCGAACATGCGAGAGACAGGGTGATGCAGGACATTCACGTACGCCAGCATGCATTAAGGTGGACCAAGAGTCTCAATCACAATTTACAAGTGAATTCAACCATGCATACGTAAATAAATTTTAAAAAAAGAAAAAGTCAGCAAATATTATTTTTAAAGTACTTACTATAGTCTCTTTTTGAGCGGTGCAACCACCGCTTTTGACTGTTAGTTTAATTTTTTTTTTATTTATTTATCATTTTTAAACATCTTTAAAAAATATAAAAAAATTAATACACTCACTTTCTTAATTATTAAATAAAAAATAAATTTTAAAAAAATTAATATACATGAAGTATAAAAATGAAAAAAGCAAATAAAATAGAAAAAGCAACAATTTTTTTTTTTAATTGGCCGCGTTTGACGCATCGATGTTCTGAGATTATAGGTTTTTTTTTTACGGTCTAATATTTCAGATACCGAAGTAATTTGGAAATGTAAAACTTTATTTATTTTTAAATAATAAATAAACATTGATTGGATAAAATAAGGATATATGAGTCGTAATTAGCTGTTAATTAACGCAAGCACTCTTTAAAAGAGATGGGCACCGTCATTCACGTTGATCAGTTCTTTTTTCGCTTTTTTTGAAAGACAGTCGAGAGCTGTTTATATAGTACTAACTATTATGTTGTCCAGCGATGTTTGATACTCAACATATAAAACAACTAACGAGCCATTTCAAACTTGAAACTTCTCCATATTTTCTCTCACTTGGCATAAACAATTAGGGGCGGAACTAGAAAATCTGGTCTGAGGGCCCAAGTTAAAAAAAATAATTTTAGAGAGGTTAAATACTAATTTTTATATAATCTATTTTATAAAAACACATTTTAAAATTTAATGTTCCGATACGACTGTATAGTTACGGTTCGTACGTCCATAGTGGTGAATAGAAAATGAATGCAATAAAAGAGATAGACACCAAGATTTACGTGGTTCGGCAATATGTCTACGTCTACGAGATTTTGGGAGAGAAGTCTCTATTATAATATATCTGTTTACAATCACTCATGATCTTCATATCTCACTGTACAAAAGAAATTGGAGTTCTTCCTTAACATATTTCCATCGCTTCCCGATCTTTATTGATCCTACAGTTCTCTGATCTCTATCCTTCCTCAATAATAATCATAATAATCTCTCCATCGTCCATAGTAATCATCATAAATCTTAATCCCCCTTTTAGATTGTCTGGACCTCTTCTTTTATATGTTTGCATGACTTTTCACTGTACATACCAGCCTGCCATGAGTTAACAAATCTCCCTTGCGTGCACACCTCTCTTTCTTCTTCTAACCCTTTGATATTTATAGCCTTAATTTCCCTCTTATCTCCATCTTGTCTCCATCTGACATTTGCAGCCCTTCTTATTTCTTTTCTTCTTTCCCTTTTGTCTCTAGTGATGTCTTGGTGGGCTGGGCCCAATTTATAGGCTATGGACATTTTTCTCCCTCACAGAAGCCTTCAGATTTTTAGCACACTTGAGGGCAGTCTAGTGACTTGGGAGAGTCTAGTGACTTAGTTTTATTGTGTTCCTATTTCCTCAATTTTTGTTTCCTATTTCCCCAGCTTTTGTATCTGCTTATATCTCTTATTTCCTCAGTTTTTCTTTTCCCTCCTCTTTCCTCAGCTTTTGTTTCCCTTCCTATTTCCTTAATTTTTCGAGAGTCTAGTAACTCGTTTGCTGATGGAGATTTCGTTGATGGAGATTTTGTTTGATGGAGATTTTGCTTATGGAGATTCTGTTGATGGAGATTTCTTTGATGGAGATTCCGTTGCATGGTGTTTCCTCCTATTTCCTCAATTTTTCTTTTCACTCTTATTTCCTAAACTTTTTTATTTGCTTTTATCTCATATTTCCTTAGTTTTTGTTTCTTATTTCCCTAGCTTTTGTATCTACTTATATCTCTTATTTCTTCAATTTTTCTTTTCGCTCCTCTTTCCTCAGTTTTTGTTTCCCTTCCTATTTCCTTAGTTTTTCGAGAGTCTAGTAACTCGTTTGCTGATAGAGATTTTGCTGATGGAGATTTCGTTAATGGAGATTTTGTTTGATGGAGATTTTGCTGATGGAGATTCTGTTGCGTCGTGTTTCCTCATTTCCTCAATTTTTCTTTTCACTTTTATTTCCTCAACTTTTTTATCTGCTTCTATCTCATATTTCCTCAATTTTTTTTTCGCTCCTATTTCCTCAATTTTTCTTTTCGCTCATATTTCCTCAGCTTTTGTTTCATTTCTATTTCCTAAGTTTTTTTAGAGTCTAGTAACTCATTTGCTGACGGAGATTTCGCTGATGGAGATTCTGTTGATGAAGATTTCGTTGCATTGTGTTTCGCTCATATTTTCTCAGTTTTTCTTTTCGCTCCTATTTCCTCAGTCTTTCTTTTCGCTCCTATTTCATCAGCTTTTGTTTCCTTCCTATTTCCTTAGTTTTTCGAGAGGTTAGTAACTCGTTTGCTGATGGAGATTCCGTTAATGAAGATTTCGTTTGATAGAGATTTTACTGATGGAGATTTCGTTTATGGAGATTCCGTTAATGGAGATTGCACTACATCGTGTTTCGCTCATATTTCCTTAACTTTTCTTTCTGCTCCTATTTCTATTTATGAAGATTTCACTAATGGAGATTTTGTTACATAGTAATGCAGAGCAGAATGGCAAAGCAGAGCAGAAAAACTAAGCCGAGCAGAAAAACTGAGTCGAGCAAAAAAGAATAGTGTAGCATGGTGTAAGTGTGCATTGTCCGAGCTCAACCAATGGCGTTTTGAGTCTTATACAAATTGTGCAATTTTCTCCAATACATGACAGATGTAACCGTGTGATGGTTTCTGAGTAGGTGCTTCGTGTAATGAAGTGTATGCTCCCGGGTTATGATCTCCAAACAATAGTTTTCCTAAGCTAAAGAATTTATGCATATATTTACGAAGCTGGGGAAGTCCGTGCACGTAGTTGTCGAACTGAGTAGTTCGTGCCTATGGTTATCTCGAGCTGGGGGACCCATGCATGGAGTTTGCCGAACTGAGTTTCATGCAAGTTTTGTTGCCTCCATGCATTGATTTGTACGCTCGTGGTGATTTTTGAACAGCTGTGGTTTCCCAAACTAACTTTTTGAGCTGAGGAGCCCATATATGTGATTACCGAGAGAAAGGACTTGTGTTTGTAGTTACTGGGCTTAAAGAAGTCTGTGTGTTTTGTTCCCGAATTGAAAGATTTCCCATGTTTGCAGTTACCGAGCTAAGTTTCCGAACTGAGGAGCCCGTGTAATGAAGTGTATGCTCCCGTGCCTATTGTTTCTGTATATGTATTTTTTCATTGTTTTAATGTTTCCGAGCTGGTGCTTCCCATATGTTGCGAATATTATGCAAGGCTTCATGTGCAATCGAAGTGTCATCCCGTATTGTAGCTTCCCATGTAGTGGCTTTGAACTGAGGGACTTCGTGGATGCCTTTCACGTGAAGGTAGGTTTCCGAGCGGAGGGAAGTCCTAGTGGGGTTTCACGTGCAGGTCAGTTTCTGAGCTGGAGGATCCGACCTGAGGAGCCCTTGCATGTGATCACCGAGCTGAGGGACTTCGTGTAGGCAGTTACCAAACGGCCCCCACTCTGTGGATGTGTTTCTTGTGCAGGTGGATTTCCGAGCGGAGGCAAGTCCGTGTGGGTGCCTCACCGAGCTGAGGGGCTTCATGCGTGTTGTTTCCGAGCTGAGGGGACCCATGCATGTGGTTGCTGAGCGAGCTGAGTTTTCGAACTTTGTACTTACCGAGCTAGCAGTGGTTTCCCATGAGGGTGAGTTTGAGGAGGTCGTCTAGTGACTTTCGAGCAGCTATTTTCGAGCTACTAATTTCAACGCAGGTGCTGTCAGAGCTGGAGAATGAGCTGGGAGACTAAATGTGGATGCAGTGCCACTGTAGAACTCCCACATACACAGCGAGGTGCGCATGGGGTGGGTTGACAAGGGCCCTCGTTGGCAGTTCACGTACCGACTGAGAAAGTGCTGGCAGTTCACATAGTGATCACCGACGAGACAACCATGGTTGTGATCCGACGCCAATAGTTTTTTGTTTGTGTGCAGGGCACCGTGTGCTTAGGTGCATGGCGAATGGCCACCGCGGGCCAACCATGGGTATTGGAGATAGCACCGATGAGGTTAGACATTGCCAGCGGACCATGAGGANCACTGTAGAACTCCCACATACACAGCGAGGTGCGCATGGGGTGGGTTGACAAGGGCCCTCGTTGGCAGTTCACGTACCGACTGAGAAAGTGCTGGCAGTTCACATAATGATCACCGACGAGACAACCATGGTTGTGATCCGACGCCAATAGTTTTTTGTTTGTGTGCAGGGCACCGTGTGCTTAGGTGCATGGCGAATGGCCACCGCGGGCCAACCATGGGTATTGGAGATAGCACCGATGAGGTTAGACATTGCCAGCGGACCATGAGGACCTCCGCCGATACCTCTTCCATCCGCAACATGGCTGGGCCATGCGTTGTTTTTCGGTGCTACGGGACGTGGTTCATGCGGAACCATGCTGGAGTGAGTGGCCGGTGCACCTCGTGGTAGGCGCTAGCCCCCCCTCTCCCTCCCCGTAGCAGTTGGGCCAAGGCGTCGTGCAATAATGTGCTGCTCAGGTGGAATAATGTGCTGCTTGGGTGCACAGGACGTGCACCCGCTGAGTCTCCATGCATGGCACGTACAGGGCCATGCATGGTTTGTACGTACATGGCACTTATGTGTACGATTGGCACAACACAGTGCTTGGGTGGGCACTACTCGGTTGGACGTTCAGTTATTGTCCACATGTGCGTGTGCATGTGCATAAACTATGTTCCCGAGCCTAGAAAGTAAGTGGCCCAGTCACTTAGGTTGCAAATGTTGTATTATCTAGGCGACACAGAGTTTATTTGCTCGACCTTTAAACTAGTGCCGTTTAATAAAAAAATAAAAAAATAAAGCATGGAGTACTTATCTGGAGGATGCTTCCTTCATCATTCAAAATTTATTCAGCGCACTAGAAAAATCATCTTTCTTCTGCTTTTATTGCATTCTTCTTCTGCGTTATCACACACTACTCGTGAGCTCTTCCTAACATCGCTTCAGTTTGTTCTTCTTCACATCAGGAGCTTTGAGATCGTGTCATTGTCAGCCTACAAAGGACACGCTGGTTATGGGACAACAGAGATTCCACAGACGGCGCTACTGTTGATGTCGTGTTTCGCAAGTCTGGGCAAATCGACGCAGGTAGTGCTGCGATGTGAAGAATTTGGAGCACCCTTCTTATCTCTTTTCTTGTTCCCCTTTTGTGTTTAGTGATGTCTTGGTGGGCTGGGCCCCATTTATGAGCTATAAACATTTTTCTCCCTCACACCCCAAACCCTTTTAGTAGTTTCGCCCGCGTTCACAATAAATAAAATTATCATATTAATCTACATTATATATATACACAATTGTTTTAGTTCTTAAAACAGTCATTTGATAGTGTAACAAGCCACCTCTTTGCTAGTGGCTTACAGGCTATCTCACATGACGCAAGTGGTCTGCGAGTCACCCGGTAAGGGGTGCATTGTAAATGTTTTCTTTTTGATCTTTTCAATGAACTATGGAGCTTGAAGAAATTCATGGTTTTGACTCTATGGAACACTCATGTTTGTTTTTTGTGTTACTTTCTATGTTGTCACTTGCCATGAAATTTTTTTCTAAAAAATAATATTTGCAATTCAAGAGTAACTCACGTATTCTTTTTAAAAAAATGATAACTTAATATTTATAAGAAAAAATTATTTTTTTAATAACAATCATATTTGTTTCAAAAGAAATGGAGGGAACTTTGTATACTTTATAATTGTATCTAATATTACTCGTTCTTTTTACTTGGTAAGACTTTTGCTAGTTTATTGACTAAAATAATGTAATTGACAAATCTTACAAATCCATTGAGTAGATTTAGGTTTTATTTGTTTTTGAAAATGAGATGAGATAGGATGAGTAAGTTGAGATTAAAGTTAAAAAGTTAAATAAAATATTGTTAGAATATATTTTTTAATATTATTTTTATTTTGAGATTTGAAAAAGTTAAATTATTTATTTTATTTTGTATTATAATTTGAAAAAATATAATGATAAAATTGAGATGAGATAAGAAAAATTTATTTTCTAAAAACAAACAAGGCCTTAGCGGTGAAATGTAGGAAACCTTCTTGGCAAACGTAGAAGAATCTCAAATCGAATTAAGCCGTACCATCAATCTATATTTTAAATATTTTATATTTTCTTAAAAGAATAATATTTGAATTATAAAAATTAATAATTTATTTTTCCTATAAACTTAGCTTGGAACTCAAACTTTCTTATACATGACACCCTAAATATTTTGTGTCTACATAGAACACCAATCACGGATTGACTAATGGATGTTTGTAGTGTTCGATTTTGTTTATAACACAGGCAACAAAAATTAGAATTATGAGAAGATAAGTTGAAGTACTGATTATTTAAATGTCGCGTAATTATTTTAATAAAAATAAATATATATAAAATTTATATTAAAAAATTAATTTTTAAATAATAAATTCCAAAGACAATTAAGCAAGACAATTGCCCACTCAACTCAAGAATTATTTTTGGGGATCGAACAACTTTTGTATTTCTTTCGTAATTTTTATTTTTTCATCTGGTGGGGTGAGCGACTGATTGGACCGAAAACATAAAGGGATCAGTTTTGCTAGATACAACCGGCCTGCGAAACCGCAGTGCAACCGATTGTTTATTTCAAGAAAAAAAAGCAACACCCATCACTGCTCTATCGCTGGACGAAACACTTAGAAAAATTTAGAACTCCATTTACGATAAAGTGAGCTCCTGAAGTGATACACTCTTAGATCAGTACAGTCAGGCTGAGTCGCTTGATGAACTATACGAAATCACGATAAAGTGAGCTCCTGAAGTCGAAAAGAAAGAGAATAGCTGGCAGTGCACCTTTCCCTTCGGTCAGCATACTCCAAGGTGACTAACAAATAGTCATTCCCAACCTCCATTGTTATAGCTTTGAAGCCTATAGCTCTAGTACCAGACCGCTTTTGTATATTTGAAAGAATCTTATTCTTCAGGCTTAAAAGCCTTATTCACCGCCCTCCCAAATGGACGTCTTTTCTTTTTTAGCGGTGGCATCTTCTTCATTTGAAAGAGTTGATTCATATGATTCATATCCTCTGTTTTGAGGCCTTGGAGGCAGAGTATCGTCGTCCAAATCGAGAGCCGTTCCTTGCCACAGTTGGGCACCGACGCCACCGTCAGCAACAACAGACAACGCTGGAGATCAAGCATCCACCGCCCAGTGATGTCCAGCACCACTTCTGCAGCCCTCACGTTGCATGCTCCAGTACGTAAACTTCATCCTCTCCTCCCTACCTCTCGGTTTCTCTCTCTCGCGCATCACTTTTTTTTCATCGTTAAATTGTTCTCTTCCGTTAACGGCGCACGTTAGACACCAATATAAGGTAAGTGCGTTTCCCTAACCCAACGACATCTCCTCCAACAGTCACAGAACCATTCCTTCTCTACTCTCTCTCTCTCGCTCTTTCGACGGGCTCGAGTTTGCGGATAACAGGTTCTCCGAGTTCACTCAGTAATGGCAAGCTTGACTACGAGTCCACTTTCCCGAGTTCGTATTTTCACGATGTATCCACCTCTGGATCCTCCTCCATTTGTGTCTGGAGATTGTTTCAGCTCCTAGTGTTTGTACGGGGTTCGAGTGCGTGTTATGTTCGTTTTATAGTGTGATCCCGCCTTTGATTTCATCGAATCTCGCAGATCTGAAGCCTTCCGCTGTAAATCAACGGCGTCTGTGATGTCGGTGCTCGTCTTTCCCGTCCCCACAAGTAAATCTCGTTGGTTTNGTACGGGGTTCGGGTGCGTGTTATGTTCGTTTTATAGTGTGATCCCGCCGTTGATTTCATCGAATCTCGCAGATCTGAAGCCTTCCGCTGTAAATCAACGGCGTCTGTGATGTCGGTGCTCGTCTTTCCCGTCCCCACAAGTAAATCTCGTTGGTTCGTGGTTTGATTTCAATTCCATTTGGCCATTTCTGAGTGATATGGTTGGTTTCCGAGATCGGGTGTGGAAAATGAAAGGAAGATAAAGGAGAAGACGAGTTGACGTGCGAATAAGCTGAAGAGGGAGGGAGGGAGGGAAAAATGAGAGGGGAAAGTGAAAAATAAAACACGTGTACACGCCGGTTGCACGCCGGTTGCAACCAGGCGGTTGTATATATCATTTTTCTAAAGGGAAAAGGTAACGAAGGGGACACGACCTCCCACAACTGTCAGACAGGTGAATGCCACGTGGGTGACGTCATGCCTATGGATTTCACGTCATCTGTTGCCTTTTTGATTGTGGTCCCGCTCTTCTCCAACCTTCTGAGTGGAATTTACTTCAGNGGGAGGGAAAAATGAGAGGGGAAAGTGAAAAATAAAACACGTGTACACGCCGGTTGCACGCCGGTTGCAACCAGGCGGTTGTATATATCATTTTTCTAAAGGGAAAGGGTAACGAAGGGGACACGACCTCCCACAACTGTCAGACAGGTGAATGCCACGTGGGTGACGTCATGCCTATGGATTTCACGTCATCTGTTGCCTTTTTGATTGTGGTCCCGCTCTTCTCCAACCTTCTGAGTGGAATTTACTTCAACTACTTCGACCGACGAACGTAACGAAGACATTAATTTAAGAAAAATGTAAACACGTCACTTTTTATAATATAAATATTTTATAAAAATAATCTCACTTTAAAATATATATTGTGAAATGTTTTAGGTAGATTTCATTACTCTTAATTTAATTATCTAATTGAAATTGATTCTATGGATTTTCTTTTTTCTTTTTCTATTTTTATGAGAAGTGATTCTATTGATTTTAAAAGAATAAAAAAAATAGTACTACTTGTAATATTTCGATATAGCACTAGAGGAAATATCGCTAAATAGTATGGGCTCTTCGAACAATACCAACCCAAATAAGTTTGGGTCTTCTCGATCGGTAGATACCAAATCATATCTTTCATTTTATTTTTATTAAAAAAAAAAAAAAAGTTATGAACGAGAACTTCATCATGCCAAGCGGAAGTAAACATGGTCAAGGCCTCTTTGAAAATCTGTCAAAAAATCATAACGCATCATTGTCAGGCCGGGTCATCAAGTTGAACCAACACAATTACAAACCAGACTCTATAAACCCAACATATATGTCTCGTTTGATATGAAGATTGAAGAGAATGTAATGCATTTGCATTTATAAAATGTTAGTATGATAACTCTCTGCGTTTTGAGATTGTTAGATAATTACTCCCCCATGATTTGTAAAATGCAACTAACTATGTAATTGGAAAGAGTTTCTTTTATAATCTTATCCGAATTTAAAGGACTCAAATAAAAGGAAGAAGAGTCACATGACATTATAATCTCAAGAAGAATTTTTGAAAGTTCTGTTTATAATGTTTTCGTGAAAGTGGTATATGATCTATTATGTAAAAGTTTTGGATTAAGGCAGCTTTTTTGGGATTCTACGAAGGTAGTTCTGATTTTTTACTTTTTTTTTTTTTTTTCTTTTTGCTTGATTTTGAGGCTGTTCATCATGGGCGTCTTGTGCCAAAATACTTAACGCATGCACATTTATTTCTTCAAGATCTTTGTGGTTTCAACCATTTCAGATTGAAGGGTGCAATCTTGTCGTGACCTAGCCTGTTCGATATTTAAAAAAACAAAAAACAAAAGTTGAAAGGAGGTTGATCTTGTCTTGTGGTGTGCAGCTTCCTTTGATTTGGGAGGCAGAATGGTTAATTAATGCTGTTACTCTTCTCTAGAGAGAGGAGCGAGAATGAAACAAATTTGAAGCTTTCCTTTGACTATGCAGTTGTGATAAAATGAGATAAATTTATGAAATATTTTAAATAGTAATAATTGTTTTTAGTTATGATGAAATGAGATAGTTTGTAAAAAAATATGTATTTAGATAATGAGATGAGATGATTCTAACTTTTTAAAAATTTGATAAAGTGGTAGATTCAAGTATTTTTAATTATTTAGTGAAAAATATTATGAACATATTAAAAATAAATAATATCTATTCTTAATTTAAAAACTCATAAATATTTTGAGTTTTTTAAAATATATTTTTATATTATGACCTATTTATTATACTATATTTTATAAAATTCAAAAAATATTTTTCTAATTATATATTACAATAAAATAAAAAATTAATAAATAATTATATGTATTAAAATGTTATAGTTAGCATTATTGTAACGGTACCCTAGAGGCAGACGAAATTTTGTAAGAGATCAACTATTGTGGTACTACATCGTTAGTGTAGTGATAGTTTAAAAATCAGACAGAGATAAGATTATAAGATTTTGTTTTCTACCGTTTGGATAGGTAGATATCGTTTGTATCTAGGCATTGAAACACTATAACAAATAGTGGTTTTTGGGACATAATTTTTTGCTACGATGACTATTTGGTAACAAATATTTATTTTTTGCCACCAAAATTATGTCGTCATAAAATTCTTGTTGCAAATAATTATATGAGACTATTTTATTTGTCACGAGTTATAATCTGTGAAAATTAAAGATTTTTTTCCATAAAATTAAGCTCATTAGAAAAAGTTTACAGATAACAATTTTTTACGATAACATATGCATTCAATAGTGACGGACTTGGTTGGTGACAAATAGCTTACAATTCCCGCAAATATTATTTGGTAGCAAAAAATTACGTTTTGTCACCAAATTCATGTCGTTAGAAAATTCTTGCTGCAAATAACTATATTGGATCAAATTTTATTTGTCACGAGTTTTAATCTATAAAAATTAAAGATTTTTTCTCACAAAATTAAGCTCATCAGAAAAAATTTGCAAATAATATTTTTTGCAGTGATAGAAATTTAGTAGCAAAAGGTCAATTTTTAATTTTTCATTCTTTTGTTTCTGACCATTAAGAAACTGTAAGTAATTCTTATTTTCTAGCAAATAATTATTTTTTGTGTTGAATTATTTTGTGGCAAAAGTAAACTTTTATTTCTTTAATGCTAACTTATTGCGGCGAACATTACATCGCTGCAAATAATTTTATAAAAATGTATCGATATTTGATTATTTGCGGCAATTTTGAAACACCGCAGAATATGTCATTTTTTTCCCTCTCAAAACTTGCATTTTTAAGACTTTGAAACCCACCCAGCCATTCCATTTCTTCATCCCATTCGAATTCCTGCGTCTTTCTCTCGGTGTGTTCCACCTTCAAAGCCCATCGTCCAGCAATTGCCCCTCCTCTGCTCTGGTTCTCGTGTCGTCATCGCACATCTTCAACTTAACACCTCATGTCGCCGTCGCCCATCCTCTGCCCAGCACCCCGCGTCGCCCTCGCCACTCCCTCTGTGCCCAACGTAAAATCTGCTTAACAAAAATCACAGCAGCTCTAACCAGCTTTAAGATTTACAGATAAACCTTTTAAGATTTATCAATATCACATCGCAACACCAATCACCTGCAGAACCCATAGCATTTGGGTGTTTTTGGTATTATAAATATTGATAGAGATGTTTGGATTTTTTTTTCTAGATAGCATCATTTTTTCCATGGCCTGAAAACTGATAAGGTTTAAGATACGGGGTTATCAGTTAAGGTCCAAGAAAAAATAATTTTTGGGGGCAAATTTCTATTTGTTTGGGATTTTTATGATGGAAGGGCAGCTCGTGGGCACCGAGATTCATGGCTTCCATACATTGCAAGATACGGGCATAAATATATCGTATCTAGTAATTTTTGGAATGCATTTGATGAAGTGGTTCTCCTATTTCTTAGTAGTAAAATCACTTTGAAAAGTATTTTTTTGTGATTTCTAAGACCTAATTTCGTGCTTATAATTAAAGGTAGGAGAGCGCTTCCATGCATTTTCTCAGTATTTTTTGAGCAGCGGGGTAAGTTATGTAGAACTTTAGCTTTTTTAAGCCACGAAAGTAATTCTTCAGCAATTTGTGCTTGGTTGATTTGTCGTTTGGAAATTCATCCGTTTTCCTAGTGTTTTTTTTTTTTTTTTCACAAAAAAGAGTGCCTTCTACATGTGTAATTTTAAGTTTTATTTGTTTGACTTCGTTTGCCTTGATAAAAAATTCTTCGAATATCTAAAAGGCCATTATTTTATTTATGGAAAGAAATTATACATAATTCATATAATTTGACAATTTAGAAATGATTGTTGTTCACCTACCCCCTAGAATTGAAGTAAACATTTTAAAAAAATTCTAATGGAAATTATTTTTATTTCTAACGCTGAAAAAATAGCTGAGATTGCATTTATGTTAATGAATGTTTAACCTTGTACTGTTTGACAAAGTTCTAGACTTATGTTAAACATTATAATTGTGGTGCAAGTTCTTTATTTATTGATAGTTTAATTCTCATGCTTTTTTTTGTTGTTCATTTTTGCATAAACAGATTTAAGAAGCCCGAGCAAGGTGGCTCTGCCCAAGTGAAATTCATGCAATACTCTGCAATTACATGTATTTCACAATCAATGTTAAGCCACTGACTTTGCCCCAAAGTAATTTCCTATTTCTATTAATTTTAATAGGATTGGTATAAAGGTTAACTCTAGAGTCATTCCAAATATCCTCATTCAATTCCGGATGTTAACTCTGCTCTGGCTTTCCTCCAAGAAAGGTATGCCTCTATTTCTATTTGCAGTCTCTCTCATAAATCACTCTAATAATTTATATCTTGTTCATTTTCATTTTTTTTTTTACCCTCGAACATGAGAGAGAGCAGCGTTAGATTTTAAGATATATGATGCCTTAGAAGCTGTAACACTTTTTCTGTTTCTTTTTAATACTAATTGTTTAATACTAGTTAGTTGATGAGAGCAGCCTTCAGATAGCAATCTTTCTTCCATGTTTGCTATAATGACTGGGCGCCTGCTATATATTGTACTTTGCAAGATAAATTTTGATGGCACCACTTACTTTTTGTGTCATGAATTTGTAAATCATTATACAGGTTTAGTTAGATTGTAGTCTTGTCCAGGAAATTGCAACTGCATGTTAATTGTGTTAGTAGTAGTTGCTAGTAATGCTCCTTTAAGATTTTATATTTGTTTATTTTACTATCTGAAGTGGCTATTTTCTATTTATACATAATTCTTACAAGATTGATTTATTTCTTTAGTTGTTTTCTTGCAAAGAGTAGGCAAAAAAAGATGCAGCGCCCTTGAAGAATGAAGCCTTGAAACAAACAACTTCTATGCAACAACTACTTCACCTGAAATTAGTTTGGCTTTGAGAAAACATGACATGAACTTTGTATTGTTTCCTTTTTTCTTTTGGTTGCCAGAGATTTGTATAGCTCTCTCTCTTTCTCTCTCTTTTATGGGTTAGTAGATTTATTTGATTATTTGGTGTTGGAATGATGTACATGGACAATATACATAATTAGTAGGTATTATAATTTAGATGGGTGTAAAGTGGAGTGTTGTGAATAGTTGCTAAGTGTAGATTGAAATGAAGTTGTAAGTAAAACATGAAGATTCTGAAATATGGGATTGTTTTATTTTGTTTCTTGAACAATCAATGACTTTAATGCCACTGATTGTGTATTTCTTCATTGTTTTGTTTCGTTTCTTCATTGTGAGTTTGGAATATTGTTATACTAGTTATTTTTTTTTTTAATTTCATAAAAGACTATTTTCAGCAATCATAAATCGTCAGAAATATTTTTTTCTAGTCGTAAATGTGTATTTTCCACGTTTTTCACCGTGGCATATTAGTATTTCCAACTCTAAATAACCATTGTTGGCACATTTTTTGCCATGAATGTTTGCATTTTTTGCGAGAGGAAAAAAATCGTAAGAAATAAAAGTATTTTTAACAAATATTTCATCATTTTGAGTCCGCTATGACTTGAAATGGCAGAAAAAAATTATTTTAGACAAAAATAAGAATTAATTGCGACAAAATCTCGTGAGAAAAAAAGGATAATTTATTGTAGTGAAACCGAAAAGAATGCATTTGATCATTCGAAATCTATAAAGTCACATAGAGCCAAACAAACGAAAGCTGGAGAAAATTATAAGAGGCGACCAGGGTACTTGTAGTTCTTCCAGAACAAGCTGGAGTTGATGACATTTTGTATGCCGGGAAGAACCTAGCTCCACAAAAACGCCATGGCACTCACTCTAAAAGAACAAAAACAGAAAATGCAAAGCACAAAAAACCTAATTATAATCAATCACCCAGTTAGGGTAATAATTCCACCTTGATTAATGAATTATCTTCCACGCAGAAATCGAACAAGAATATGAAGTCAGAAAGCCACAAAGCTCACCGACGTCACCGTACAGGTAGCTTGAAGTTGATCATCTGTAAGATTTAAGAATAGCTCCACAGAAAGTACATATGATAGCTTTCCAAGTCTTCCAATAAACCGGTAGATAACAAAACCGTGTCGCCGTTGTCATGTCGCCGACGCTGGCTCCTCCACCGCACCGGGAGCAAGTTCCGGCCACCGGCTTCGTGCTCCTCACCTTCCTCTTCTGATCCACCATGAAACAGAAGCAAACCATCGAACTATGGGAAAAAATATCAAGCCAATCAGCCAGCTAGCTAAATTACACATGCACGTACGGAGCTCTAAAGTATTGTATATAAGACAACTTAGTACGTACGCATGAGATGAATACGCATTTATGTAAAGATGTTAAAAGCTCGATCACGAGCTGTTAATAGTCATCAGCGTTGGAGCTATCACTGGATGGGCGACACGTGTGGTGGCATTAGATCATCATCGGTGTAGAACGAGTAGCTCGATATTTTTTTGTTCATGCTATATTTAGCCGTTAACCGTAAACCTGTGTAGGGGGCTCATGACGAGAGTGTGGTTAACCGCCACGTGCTGTGCGTGCAAATGTGGTAGATGTGGTTCGCTGGGTAAATAGTAAAGAGTAATTATTGCGTGAGATGTACTCCAGAGCAAACCTACTCCACTCTTTAGTCCAGTAAATATTTTAATTTTAAATAATAATTTAAATAAAATTAAAAAATAAAATAAAATCGTAAGGATGTTTTTATTTATTTTATAAAGTGGTAAGGATGCATGCTAGCTAGGTAATAAGATTTACAATACTTCCTACCATGATTGAGACACACTCGTATGAGTTAAGGCGAGCCCTGGTTTTCGTGAACCAATGTGGCAATGTGGTCTCAACTGTCGTCCCATTCAAATAGGATAAAAGGCGTTGGTGCCATTACTCAAGATGTATAATATTCAGGCGATATTACTGACATGAAAAATTCATGTCATGAATCACAATAAAAAAATATTAAAATTAAAAAATATATATATATATCATGCAGATATTATTACGCCTTTAGGAATGGTCCTTCGATCTGGCCGGGCAATTAATGAGAGGCAGTTCGTTTACTGTATATCTTTCGTCCAGCCGACACGATTATTTCTAATCTCACTTAATTAATTATTGGTGCGATCACATATTTTAAATAATTTACAAGTTAATTATTAAAATAAAACATTAGTTAAATTAATATGACACATTGATCATTGTAATTGATAATAAAGAACATTTTTCTTTATCAATTTGCATCCCCTGCTTTTTAAGTATTTAACTACAGATATGGATGAACGAATAGGAGATGATCACCCAGGAGTCAGGACTATGGTTCGTGGTACTCTGGAAAGGTAGGGCTGTTTTTGGAGATATCTAATACGTTTTAATTATTTGGTGCTTTTCTTTTAGTTTCTCCATTTAATTTTATCATTATATATTTATTAATACGAGTTATATAATTAAAAGTTAGCATAAGCACGCGGCCACATGTTACGAGATTGATTACACATGAATAAATTATAATAATTAATAATTTAATATGCTCCTATATGTTAAGGAATGAACTTGAAACTATATTTGTTTTAAAAGCTTGGAAAGCTTTTACCTTTACCAAAACAATATTTACCTTACCCTCTTTAATCCTCATCAAAACTTATTACCCGATATTAATGTTTTGACAGCAAAATTCAGTGGGACCGGCTATCGGCCCAATTATAAAAGCTTGTACGTATTATAATCGTGCAAGTCCTTTCATTACACATAAAACAGTAACCATGAACAAGCTGATTTGAAACTCACATGGTAGGACATGTCCAACCCAAGCGAACCTAGTTCTGAATGCCTTTCATAATAAGCAGGTGGCTCTAGAAATGCATCAAAGGCTTGTACAGTTTCGTGGGCCTCAGGATGATGGTGCCTCTGCCACAGGGGACTAACCTTTGACATTTTGTTGGCGGCGATGTTGGTGTGAGCAGTTGGCTCTTGACAATTGGAAAAAACAGCAGCAAAGCCGATCGAACATAATGTCCTTTCTATTCAAGAATGGCAGCAGACATAGAGTTTCTGGGATCAACTTGAAACCTCACCCACAAAATTTTAAAAGCTTCTCCTTCAACGTCGTAATTAGAGATTCATTTTCAACAGCAACAGCAATTTGCAGAGGGCATAACGAATAAATCTTGAAGATTAGAGCAGAAAAAATTTACACCATAAATCTCTTAATAGCCGAAGCTTTCAGCAGCACTCCCAACTTCCAAAATGGCATCCCAACATCAGTAAATCCTGGCAATAATCAAAAGCTACGCCCAATCTGTCATCACAGCTATTGAAAGCATAGACTCAACCCTGCATTAACAAATCTCTCGTATTATTGAATATATTCAACAAATATTCCGTTATCACTAGAAATGAAAAGTAGTCAAAATTTATCGATCTCAAAATCGATATGTACACTCAATAACACAATAGGTAACAATTAATTTAATTTTTAAATGCATACCCTTTGATATCCTTATTAGGTGCTTTT
Source organism: Pterocarya stenoptera (assembly GCA_003123785.1). Taxonomy (NCBI): domain Eukaryota; kingdom Viridiplantae; phylum Streptophyta; class Magnoliopsida; order Fagales; family Juglandaceae; genus Pterocarya; species Pterocarya stenoptera. The sequence continues at coordinate 114,550 of QEOT01009527.1, forward strand.
TATTTATTAGTAGTAGAAATGGTCCACTTCAACACTTTATATTCTGATTTTTATAATATAATACATGCTTGATTAGAAGAAAAAAAAAAACTAGATTTGTTTTCATCAATTTGTCATAGACGTACAGTCTTGCAAACAAATGATCAGTTTACTTGATAATTGTAACAATTAATGTTTCCCGACTGGGACCCAAAAGGTGGTGGTATATCAGGCTTTTAATGAGTTTCTTCCAAGAATCCGTATCATGATAATCTTGAATTGGGCCGACTTTTCTCAATTGATAACATAATTTGAGCAACTATTGTTGACTAAAATGAAGACAGAGATACAGGGCAAGGCCGAGCTAACTCGCACCTAAATAAAGATAAGGAGGTGGGATATTTCGGCATTGGCTTTGCTCCAAATTTCCATTCAAAGTCAAACCTTTTTTTTTTTTTTTTTTTTTAAAAAAACAAAGAAAAAGAAAAATTGCAGCTAGCGGCCAACATTCAGGTTATGATTGGGTTATGCTATCATGTATTGAAAAATTCTTTAACTTAGTTACTATTTATTATCTTACACTCTATATTTTATAAAAAAACACCCCTACACTTTATGATAAAACTATAAATATCAGGTATTTGAATAAATAGTGACATAACTTTCATTATATATATATGTATATATATATATATAATTGTTGGAACTTGGCCCAATAAGGGTTACCTCCTACTATTTTTCAAATACATCAATAAATGAATAAACATACACAGTCAAGAAAAATGAATTTAAGATGGTTCTCACCGGACCAAAAGATCAATAATGAATTTGTCAAAAAAAAAAAAAAAAAGATCAATAATGAAAAGTCGTCGTTTTTTTTTTCATTTTTGGCGACTTGAATCGTTCACTCTCATAGCAAAATGATAAGCCCGTAGCTACGTACTTTTATGACTTCTTGACTTTGTTGTCTTGAATGATGCGATTCATGAAAATGATTGCCCAACTGGCCTCACCATTGGTTTAATCATCTTTAATTACATTAATTGATTGATATGGTACATTTGAAGTAATTTTATAGTTCGATCACTTAAAACATAAATTTGCTAAAAATATGATACGTCAGTTGACATGATTAGGAATGACAAAATTGAGGATGAATAACAATATTTTTTTTTTTCATTTATGAGCTGGTTTGGATTTTGCGATGAGATAGTTTTTGATGAAAAATTAAAAATTAAAAAAATATTATTAAAATATTATTTTTTAATATTACTATTGTTTTGAGATTTGAAAAGGTTGAATTGTTTATTATGTTTTGTGTAAGAATTTTATAAAATTATAATGATGAGATGAGATAAGATGAGATGAGATGAGATGAAATACTTTTCGTTTCGAATCCAAACGCCTTAGTTATAAAAAGGAAAATACTACTTTGACACCTCTTATATTTTATTTTAAATTTTTTGTACTTAATAGTTAAGAAATAATTATTAGTGTTGATATATTTTTAAAATATTTAAAAATAATAAATAAATATAAATAAATAAATAAAATGAATTTGTGCTGCACGACATCCAGCAGCCAATGTTGAACGGCAAACTAACACCACTCTTATAAAAATGTGTGGTCCTTGGTCTATTACAAAGACTCGTAGGGTACAAAATGACCAAAAAGAGGGAACTCGTTAAAGTACGTGTCATAATTCTTCATTCATTTTTATTATATACATTTGAGCCCACATGAGGCTGTGGCCCAAAATCCTTAAGCCAGCCCAGCACCTCGTAATAAAGGTCATGCTTTTGGTGGGTAGTCAAAGGACCCACCTAATTGGCACCCTAAAAATATGATGTGGCAACCTATTATTGGCTAAAGGAAAGGTATATTTCTCCGCAGAGACCCCAGGGCCCAGTGGGCTGTGCCCTGTGGCTATCTGGAAATCAAAAAATACATAAAATAAAGAAATTTGCATATTGCATCGTACTTTTCTCTCATTTTCCTTCGTTTTTCCTCGAACCAAACACTCCTGAGCTAACACCAATACCAACAATATGTAAGATGCAATGAAATGGCACCAATTTTCCAGGGAATGCAAGTGATATAGCCAGAACCATACGCACCAAAATTCCCTCCTGTCTTGAACCATAACAAGCGTCAAGAACAACCTAGAAAAGAAAAACCATTTAGAAACATTAATTTGCAAGGGTCTCGAGGTGGGTGTCTCAGGAAAACATTGTTCTCTCCATTTCATCTGGGTTTCGTTCGAAGGTTGCTAATCTCAATAATGGAGAGCGACAAATACTCTAAGGAAATGGATATAGCCGTTAGAGTGGTGCACATGGCGTGCTCTCTGTGTCAGATGGTGCAAAAGGGGCTGGTTTCTACTGACAGTGACCAAGTTAAATCCAAGGACGACGATTCTCCTGTGACTGTCGCAGGTATGCATTTACATTGCATTCTCTGCTTTGAACTCTGTTTTCTTGAATTTGGGGTATTGTTTTTGGTGGGTGTGCTCTGAATGTATTGCAATTTGGAATGTCTCATCTGTGATTAGCATTTATGTGCTCTTGTGCCTGTATGGTTGTTGGGAAAACTTTGTATACGAAAATTAAGAATTTCGAGTTCACGAGCCCGGTTGGGAGAATCGAGCCAACCCCTTGTTGTTTAGTGGCTCTTCCTACGATGGTGACTAGTCTATTTGCAGTTAAAAAAACAAAAGAAAGAGGATTCAACGGAGCTAGTGGTTTTGGCAAACGAAGATAAGCTTACAGCTCTAAAAAAATATTTATTGTACTTCTTGATTGGCGAATGAAGTTTGCTTAATTCTGCTTTATGCAGATGTCTCGGGGGATTCTTTGCATGAATCATTAAATTATGTACTTATATGGCCAATAAAGCAATGAAAGTGCTGGTGTCTGGGATTGCAAAAATGCATTATTGTTCCAGAGCTGCTGTGCCTTCTTGTGCAAATGGTTGGTTTTATAATGTAGCAGTGATTGCGTGAAATCAGTATGAAATAGTGCTTAACGATCATGTAAGGTTTTGTAACATTTTTATATGAGCTTGGTTGGATGGCTGCCACATCGTGCAAAATGCATTCTGTGAGGTAGTAATGCTATTCTATCTTCAATTTGGTGATGCCACAGCATTGTATTCTTTATGTTTTCATTGTGTCAAGTTCTCTTCTTCTCCCAGTAAAAATAAGTCTTTAAGGAGTTACTGTCTTCATATCCTGTCGGAGAGAAAACCAAGTCCAATGTACATCTTAGCAGCAATTATTCGAGTCTTTTTTTTTATTTCAGAAGAGGGAGCGAGTATAATGAATGCCTGTAAAGGTTTCTCTTGGGTCATATGGCCTAAAAGTTCAAATTTTTCCTTGTGAGATTCCGATGTCACCATACAAAGCTCTGGTTGAAAAAGTAAAGCATATAAAAATGGTCTTTACTCTGATTATGCTATGGTTAGTGTATATGTCCAAAATTTTGTTATATTCAACCAGAAATAGGTTAGAGCTGCTCTTAAAAGAATATAATAATGACTCTGAAGCTGAAATGTGTCATTTCTACTAATTCTATTCCCCATTATATGCTAGGATTTTGCTGCAGTGATAACCATTTCAATTTCTGGCAATAAGAAGTTTCTCTTTTACTCTCAATGGATAATCTCATCCATATACATCTGAGTGCAATTTGTATCACGGTTATCGAGTTTGGTTGGCTAATTCTCTTGATGTCTCTGTGGAAACAGATTGGAGTGTCCAAGCAACTGTTAGCTGGATACTGTCAGAAATTTTTGGCAGTCAGAATGTCTCTATTGTTGCCGAAGAAGATGTCAAAACTCTTTCCAAGGCTGAATCAGCAGATTTGTTGGCAGCTGTGGTGAACACTGTGAATGAATGCTTGGCAGATGCACCCAAGTATGGTCTTCAGAGACCAGACAAAGTCCTTGGGACTGTACAGATTCTAGAGGCCATCAGTCGATGCAACTCAACTGGGGGCCCCACGGGAAGACATTGGATACTTGATCCGGTTGATGGCACACTTGGATTTGTACGGAAGGATCAGTATGCCATAGCTTTAGCCTTGATGGAGGATGGACAAGTTGTTCTTGGCATTCTTGGATGCCCCAATTATCCTATGAAGAAAGAGTGGTTAAATTTTCATCATGAACACTATCAAAATATGTCCCAATTGTCTCCACCCAGTTTAGATTCATGGGAAGAAGGATGTGTTATGTATGCAAGAAGAGGCAGTGGTGAGGCATGGATGCAACCATTAGTCCATGGAGATAAGAAGCTTGAATGGCCAAACTCTGCTAGACGGATTCATGTTTCATCCATTGATGATCCATCTTTGGCAACATTTTGTGAGTCGGTAGAGAAGGCAAATTCAAACCATTCCTTCACAGCAGGGGTTGCTCATAGTGTAGGCCTCAGGTCTGTTGTGTGTGTAAGACATAATAAAGTAGTTTATATGCAATTTCCTTGTCAATTAGAAGTGATTATTGTTAAGTTTCCTGCACAATGACAACACTTGCAAAAGTAGAAGGTCACTTATGTTACTATAGAGGGGTTTTGGTTTTAATGTTTATCTATGCCCGTCATTGGAAGTGTACTATTGTAGGAACAGGATTAGTTGTCACAAACACTTGCCCTTGCTTTGCAGTAATAGCTAGACTGCCTTGCTTAGCTATGAGTCAGTGTGCTGGGTGGTGCTTTCATGGAGGCATCAAACTATTAAGGTTTCATGAATCTTGGACCAAATAGCATATGTCTTCCACATAAGGGTTGGAGATGAGGTTGTAGGTTCAATCCCATGAGTTTTATTTATCTAAAAGAGATACAAGCTAAATCTATGAGGCATTGCTGTAGATTAGCTGAGTTTTGTTCTCATTTTTTGTCACTCCTTTGTCATTTCACCTTTTCCGATTTTACACCCACAACAAGATTTTGAGTCCCTTACTAATTGGATGCCAATGGCACTGGTATTAGAGCTTTATGAAGTTTTTTTCATTTTACTTACGCTTTTATTTGTCCAAAAAAAGGGTAAAGAAAAAAATAGAAATAAAGCTTACGTTTTGTTATGTCTGGATGCTCACAGAATGATTTTTCTCACTCTAATGGCAGAAAGAAGCCCTTGCGAGTTTACAGCATGGTGAAATATGCAGCCATTGCTCGGGGAGATGCTGAGATATTTATGAAGTTTGCAAGATCTGGGTATAAAGAGAAGATATGGGATCATGCTGCTGGTGTTGTCATTGTAGAAGAGGCCGGTGGTGTGGTAACTGATGCTGGAGGGCGTCCCTTGGACTTTTCAAGGGGACTGTTCTTAGAAGGTCTTGACCGGGGAATAGTTGCTTGCTCTGCCACATTGCATGATAAAATCATCGGGGCTGTTTATGCTAGTTGGGATTCCTCTAATTTATGAGACTTTCATATCAAGCCAGTGCACTGTGGAGTCATTATATTTGGACTTTTGCAGGGTAAGGTTATTGCATTTTATAGTATTGTAATATAATAGGAAACTAATCAATCTGGGATTTTGGTTGGTCATACCTTAAAATAAATAATGGGAATGAGTCTGTATGGTTGCATTTAATTTCACAAGATTATTTTCCATTTTTCTTTGTAATCTCTTCTTGTTATCCCAAACTGGTATGTGGTGCAGTCATTTTTTGCTCTATTTTCCTAGAAGTTGATCGACAGGTTGACAAGTCTGAGAACTCTGTCCAAGTTGGTTTGAGATCAGGTCATCATTTTTGCAAAGATTTAAATTCTCTTATGGGTTGCTTCTTGTATTAATTTTGAGTTCTTTAAAACAATTCAGGGCTAGCAGATTGCCGAAAAGGGTTGGTTATGGAGGTCACCCGGATGTACTCGAGTTTGACAATGCTGAAATGAGCCATGACCAAGTACAAGTTTTACAGCTTTGCTAAGTATATTTACATATTTACATGATCTAAACAAACAAAACAATGATGTCTCATTTTAGTATATATTTTCATTTTAATTATGTTTTATTTTTTCAAGAAAAAACTTCTTAGTTCAAGAATGTACTGTTGATATGACTTTACCGCCTTGATAGGAAAATGTTTGATAAATAGAAAGTCAAAATTAGCCCACGGAAAAAAAAAAAAAAAACAAACAAAAAAAAAAAAACAAAAGTAGGCCTGGCGCCACAGTTTTACTGTGAAGGCCCACCAGAGGCTGGGCCTGGATTATTGGCAAATGAGAAACTACGAAGCCTGTAAAAGGTGGAAATCCCACTTGTGCTCAAAAGGCACTTAAAAATAAAATTAAGAGAAAAAGAAAATTAAAAAGGGCGTTAACCAAACTACCTCAGAAACTTTGCCTGTACTTGAATTCTAGAAGCTTATATTATGATATTATCGGTAAAAAATAATATACAAAAGGGAATCGCAAACTCTGTGGGTGCGTCTCTAAGCTGATTTTGAATTTTCGACATTCTCCTAATAAAATAATTCTACACAGACCCACATTGGGGCGTGGCCAGCTGCTAGTCAAATATTATTTGTATTAATTTTTTTTTTATATAATAAAGTAATTCTAACAACCCCTTGGTTCAAATGTCTCTTTAATCTAATAGTTTAATTTCTCTCAATCTCAATTAAATTCTTACTATTTATGAAACAAAATTCTGGTCTTAGGTGGCATCATTATCTTGTACAAAAATAGCCAACAATATTAGATGTTTCACGTATGGTAAATTCGGTTTATCTAATTAAAAAATTTATAATTTTTTTTAAATGTGGAAGTATTCTTAGATTGCGTTTGGATAGTGAGTTATTCTGTAAATAATAATGAAAAATATGTAAAAAAAAAAATAATAAAATAATAAATAATAATGAGATATTTTCAGAATATTTAAAAATATCTCACTACCGAAATTAAGCTTAGTCAGTTGTTAGGTCTCATACGACGATGATGATGATGAATGGGTTAGGTAGCTTTCAAATGAATGATATCGCCAATCGGTTTGGCATTTGGCATTAACAAATGTTGACAAAGCCTATTAGGATCCACATCATCAACATCTATCTAGTAACGCTGTTCATTGAGTTGGAAGAGTTCAATCTATGGTAATATATTTTGAACTGCTAAGAAGTTAAATATAAACTTAAGGGCTCTTTTAAGACAAATATTGTATAAAAAAATAGTAATTACTCCTTAAAAAAAACGTAGAACAAAAGGAAAATTTCCGGCAATTGGCAAAATTATTATATGGTTAGAGATCCAGCAGCTAGGGCCAAGATTTTCTAGGTGACTTGGAACCGCGTTGACAGAAGTGGGAATGCAAGTGTGGATAGAAAGAACTCTAACCTGGATTCTGAAAGAAAAAGACGGGGTGGTTGGGTCACTTTAAATAAAAAAAACAAAGAGAAAAGGGCGGGGTTCATGAAGACAGGAAAAGTCAAGGCCACCGGCAGGAGTGAACAGAATTAGGGGTGTAACTGGTTCGGTCCAGTTTGATTTTGGATAAAATCTTGGACCGAATCGGTATGACCAATTTTATATTTTTCAAAACCGATTACGCACCGGTTACCCTCCTAAACCGGTATTTCTGGTTTTACCGATTTCCGGTCCGGTCCGGTCCGATTTTCTGGTTTTTTTTTAAATATAAATTTGATATTAGTATAATATTAGACTAATAGTATTAATATTAGACTATTAGTATAGCTATATAATACATGATCAATTACATTTTCATTTTTAAGATTAAACTTTTATTTTATACTAACATTATCTTATATATGATTATATTAATAGCATATAATCAAAGAAATTACAAATGTTTATATTTAACATTAACATTTTATGTTATAATTTATAAATTATAGTATGAAATTATTTCATATATGATATATAATTATATTATATAAATTTCACATAAAATTATAAATTATATAAAACTTATATATTAATATATATAATATTTTGTATAAAACTTATATATAAAATATTATTTTTTATATATATTTTATCAACCGGTCCGGTCCGGTCTGGTTCCGGCCAGTTTATGAAATTTGAGAACCGGTTCCGGACCGATTGGGTTAAAAACTGGTAAAACCGGTCCGGGCCGGTTCGGTTTGGTCAGGTTTACCGGTTTTCTAGTTTAAATTTACACCCCTAAACAGAATATAGGACCTCAAATTTGGTCCAAGTAATGTTATAACTAGAAAAAAAAAAAATTACAAACACTAAAAAGAAAATGTGAAGTAGACAAGTCCCTTTTGTTTGGAAAATCAGACATGTTTTAGATGGAAGATTAGTGAAACAGTATTGGCTTTTCTTCCCATTCTCAAAAAGTAAAGAGGAGCTCAATTTGTGTCTGTCTTGTTCTTACTTTCAAGTTCTTTTAGAGGCAACCTTAGTTTCATAGTATGCTAAATTTTAACACTTGGAAAGACATACAAAAGTTGAAGGTTTCATTCACAGTATGCTCCATTTGTTTGATTTGTTCAATTTCTCAGATTTCTTGATTCCTCCTCATTCACAAGTTTCTCTAATTTTTTTTTAAAAAAAAAAGAAAACATGGCCGTATGTTGAACTCTTCCAATCTGCTTAAAATATATAAATATATATTAAAAGAGGAAAAAGAACACACCAAACTTGTTCAACCATTCAGTCATTGACCCGATAAATTAAATGCCACGGATAGACGTGGGTACAAAGACAAATATGGTCTTGTAAAATGTACGAAACAGCTAGACTCGGCCATTAACAAGCTTGGCATTTTGAATTTGTGATGAACTAGTCTTTCAAACATTGGCCTTTTCTTTTGTCAAACCAAATCAATCTCTGTATATTTTTTGTTTTTGTTTTAATATTTCCAGAAGAGAACCAATTCAAATCCTGATTGGCCGGTCCTACTACTGATAAAAGTGCCACCTAATTGGCATTTCAAAGACCCACTTTTAGATAGAGTTGGGAAAATCTCCACTCAAAATTCAAGCTACCCGCTGAGCCTGTTCAACCGGTTAACTCCTGCCCCGTACACTATACATAATCAGGATCGCACTCCCCAATTCCTGAGTCCGTACAGATTCACGGCCAGAAACAGAGCGTGTTTGTTTGTGGATGCTCCAAAGGTCGACGCCCCCCATTTGGAACTTTGCTGCTTCACTTTGAGAATTTCAACCAAAATCGTGAACCAATGACCGGAAGCGCGTGAATTTGCTGGAGATGATAACATCGTCGTCCTCATCGTCTTCAGTGCGCCACAGTTAACACTTGCTCATGTGTAACTGTGACACTCTCTCTCTCTCTCTGCGTGTAGATGACTTTTGGGCGCTTAGTTATCTGAGATCTTGCTTTCCGTGTTGGTATCGGTAAAAGATACTCTCTGCAGCTCCTGGATCAGGGTCTGAACTTATTCAGAAACTTCGTTCACTGTGAGTATATAAATGTAACGATAAGAAAAGCCCCGTACTTTGTGTTACATTTGTCTGCTTGCTTGCCCAGAAACGAGAAGGGAAATTTCCCAAAGAAATGTGTTACTACTATTTTCTGATTTTAGTTAGACTCTAATCTACTCGTATAATTTCCCAACAATTTGTCACCACGTAATTATTTTCTATCGTACAATTAAGTTTTTACACTTTCCTCCGTGCATTCTTTGCCTCATGTTTCTCGGTACCCAAACAAGAAAGGAAATTGCTTGTTTCCCGATTTCTCACCCTGATTCCTTCTTCTCAACTGGCAGGTTTTCATTTTTCTCGAATTAGGTTAGTGGAAGAACCAAAGGAAAATGGGTAAAACGACGAGAAGAGACTGGACCCAGATTTATGCGATCTACGGCTTGGACCAGTGGCAAACACTGCTCTTCCTCTTATTCCACGCGCTTCTCTTCACTGTTCTCTCCATCCTCTACCTCATCTACTTCGACCCGATCCGGCGCTTCTTCGAGTCTATACTCACTGTCACCACCGCCGGAGTTCCAGGTGGCACGGCCAGATTTGCCGCGGGGTTCACCGGCTCCGTCACAGCCCTCTCTGCCGTCTGCCTCTTCTTCGCCGCAGCCAACTTCTTTTACTCCGCTGTCCCGCTCCACCACGACATGGCCCTCCGCATGGTGAGCGCGGTGAACGACTGGTCGACGGTGAAACACGCCCTGGACCTAGGCTGCGGCCGCGGGATCCTCCTCAACGCCGTGGCGACCCAGCTGAAGAAGGAAGGTAGTTCTGGTCGGATTGTCGGGCTGGACCGGTCGAAGGCGAAGACGCTGCGGACCTTGCGGACGGCGAAGCTGGAGGGGGTCGGGGAGTACGTGACGTGCAGGGAGGGAGACGTGAGGAGGTTGCCGTTCGGGGACAACTGCTTCGACGTTGTGGTATCTGGGGTGTTTGTACACACGGTGGGGAAGGAGCACGGCCAGCGGACGGTGGAAGCGGCGGCGGAAAGGATGAGGGTAGTGGGGGAGGTTGTGAGGGTGCTGAAGCCAGGTGGGGTCGGGGTGGTGTGGGACCTAGTGCACGTCCCGGAGTACGCGAGGAGGCTTCAGGAACTGAAGATGGAGGAAATCATGGTGTCGGAGCCGGTAACGGCATTCATGGTCAGCAGCCACATCGTGACCTTCCGTAAGCCCAGTCAGCACGTCGTGGGCCCCGGTGAAGTCAGGCTCGAGTGGAGAAGCTGATGCAAATAGTAACCAATATTAATTGAAAAAAAAAAAGGAGAGAAATATATATTTTGAGAGAATATTGGGTTTGAGTTTAATCAAATTTCTGGGAAGGCGAAGCTGACCTAGATTTTTCTTTTAAAAGGTGTGGGAATAATTGATGCCTAGTTAGTTAATTTTTAGTTTTGTATATACATATATATATATATATATATTCAAGTTTGACATGGAATTGCCGTATATTAGTAGTTGATATGAAAAGTTTTATTATTATTCAAGTATGATTACTTGGTATTGTCTATCAATTTTCAAATTATTCTTTGAAAAAAAATGATTCAGAAGTGATAAAAGGGTCACGATTAATATAGTGACATAAAAGTAGATGTTGTGGCACATAACATTTCTGTTGTGAGTTATCATTGTTTCTTAGCTGATGATGTTGCCAAATCTCCGGCCAGAAAAAAAAGAAAGTCGTGAAAGCAAAAGATGTATGAGTTCTGAAAAGATTATGATATTTTTGGTGGGATGCGGATGCAAGTCTGTGGAGCGAGTGAGGTGATGTAGGGTTGGGTGCTGTTGTTTAGTCATTGTCGTAGATCCTGGATGGCGAGTGATGAACCATCGTCTGTTTGGGTGAGTGTGTAGGGTACGAGTATAGATTAAAATGGATTACCCATAATTTCTTCTGTGAAATACCTTAAATATAAATAAATTATATAAACGTAAATTTATAAACTAATGTAATTGATGTGTTACGTTAGATTGTAAAATTATTTTTATTGTAAAGTAGATCTAATAGATTCTATAAAATCATATCAATTTATAGATTTATTTTGTATAATCTCTTTATGTATGTAACGATTTTCTTTTCTTTTCTTCTTCTTCTCTTAATTGCTAGCTTTGCTTGTTTGGATGAAGACCACCGAGAGATTCTCCCGACAAGACAAATTGCCTTTTTGTTTTCATACATTCTTAATTTTTTTTAACAAAAATTCACAACATCAATTAAAAACACTTACTTAATCATTAAATACCAAAAAAAAAAAAAAACTATTGAAAAAAAGCTCCAGACGCATTTTTGGATCCCAAGCTATAAGAAGTGGACACCCATTCCCCTTATCTTGGGGGTTATAAAGTGGCACTTAAGCCATTTCATGAGATTTGATAGCTAGCCCTTATTGGCCAGGAGTTACGTTTAGAGGGACTATTTACATAGTCTTTTCCGCCCTTGTATGGTATGCTTAATCACTTGTATCACAAACGATATCTCTAACACGATTCTCCCTAATCCCTACATCTAAGTTGTGGAATTTGTGAGTGTTATTCTAATATTACCACGTAGCACACTCCACCATCAATGTGGAGATCGTGGACGAACAACGATATTGAAGAATTGATGGAACAACTGCCCTAAATTTACGATTTACCAACAAGTTAATATTGCTTCCATTACATATTCTTATCTAGTATTTCTAATACAAGCATTTTTCTTGGATAAAAGCTTAAGCGCCCTGAAAATTTCACATCTTAAATACAGTGTTCTTTTTACATCTTTATTTATTTATTTTTAGATTCTTCAGAGAATCTAATGGAAGTTTTTTTAATATGAAGTATGATCATTAGATAAATAAACAAAAAGAAAAGGTCTTGTTCGTGTGAAGAGAGGTCAGACATAATTATGGTACAGTGCACATTATGTCTAGCACTCTTTGCAAAGAATTAATCTTTGCATTAGCCTACACATCATACACTACAATTTTTTTTTATTTTTTTTATTTGTTTCTCTTATTAAATGTGTATTATATGGATGATGAATAAAAAAATATAAATATTTCAAGAAGAGTAAAATAAAAAAAAATTAAAAAAAAAAACACATTGATGTATGATGTGTAGGCTTATGCATAGCAATGCTCATTTGCAAAAAGTTGATGCTACGTTGTTCCAAGTTGCTTCTAATGATTTTTTTTAATGTAAAAAATATATAAATTTATTAACGGTAATTTTTGTTATCATTAAAAAAAATCAAAATGACCAATTTAAGGGAATAACTACAATGTAGGTGGAGGTACTGTAATTAATCCCTCTTCCCTTTCAAATATCGTAAATGAAGGAGGATTGTTCTCGGTTATATACTATGTTTTTTTTTAGCATTGCTATGTATAAGCCTACACACCACACACCAATATATTTTTTATTTTATTTTATTTTTTTAATTTTTTTTTATTTTACTCTTCTTGAAACATTTATATTTTTTGATTCATCATCCATATAATATACATTTAATAAGAGAAACAAATAAAAAAAATAAAAAAAAATTATAATATGTGATGTGTAGACTGATGCAAAGATTAATTCGTTTTCTTTAAATAAGTTATTTATTTATATATATATATATATTTGCTCTTTTCTTTTATAAGTATATACTTTTTTTTTATTTATTTTCAAAAACAATTTCCGGCCATGTGAAAAGATAGCAGAGATAATGTTTGAAAGGACAGCGATATTACTGGCAGTAAGCAACTCTGTGGAGGTCGTTGTGAGCTGATAGACATAGATATTTTAGATGCAAGTAGGGTTGGGCTTCTGTCAAGCCAATATCCTCTGTTACTTTATAATGAAACTTCCAATGTTCAATGGTTATGAGTCTTATGACTTATTAGATTGAATTGAACCCACTTTCATTATATTTTATTTCACCTTTAGGCCTTGATATTTTTTCAGTGAATTCATGTTTATCGTAGTGGAAGTCTATATATATATATATATATATATAAAACAGAGAGTAGCTTAAAAAAAATATAAAAAAATGTATCATAAAAATTCCTCGAGTGTTCCCTAAGTAATAGGTCCATCCTTCAATTTTCAATTCCCAATTTTAATTTTATTTCATCTTTTAGAAACTATTTGTTTTTTTTAATTACAGGAACAATATAATTAAGGAGTAGTATCCGTGCTCAATTCGTAGCTTATTTTTCAGCTAAGGTTGAAGGAGGATTAGAAGTCGTCTAATTTTCGTTACGTACACAAAGTGTCTTAACAGTTAACACTAGAGAAAAGAATTAAGATAAGTGTTTATTTCTGTAGTGAACTTAATTCTTTGAACGGGAGGAAATGATATTTGTTCTAAAGGGTATTTATAACTGGTTTTTTAATAGAAAGGCATGAAAGGTCCCATGGTCTAGTGGTCAGGACATTGGACTCTGAATCCAGTAACCCGAGTTCAAATCTCGGTGGGACCTGTCTATTTTCAAATT
>QEOT01009528.1:0-24133 GCA_003123785.1 Pterocarya stenoptera
GTTTTGCACTATTGTTTTACATGGGGATAATATTCATGATTTCTTGCATTTAATTTATCGTTCTTAGAATGTATTTAGGAGTTCTTATATATACTTCCTGTGTACGAAGGCTATGCCTATTTCATTCATATATATAATATCTATCTTTTACTGATCAAAAAAAAAAAAAAAATTTCATATCAACATCCCCTAGGGTCCAAACAAGCCACCTAAGGCCCCTCAAAAAATCAAGAGCATTTTCAGATAAAGTTTTATGTTTATTCTTGCCAAAAAACAGAAATGTAAAAGAAAGGCTTAAATCAAAGATAAAGCTTATAAATTTTCCAACGAGAAACACTAGTTTGCCCACCCAAGTTGACCGCCGCTGGGTAAAAAAAAAAAAAAAAATTTACTTAGTGATTAAGAAAGTGATTTTAAGTGTATTGAGATTTTTTTTTTAAAAAAAAAATCTTTAAATGTATTAAAAAAATGTGTAAAGAAAAAAAAAATCTCTGAACGGTACGCTTAGCGGTAAGGGTGGGGCAGCAGAGTAGCACCACCCTTTTCCAAAATGGTATGTGCACTAGAAGGTATTTCGTGTAGCGATACATGAAGGAAAAAGATAAAACACCCTATGAATTTCGTTATTACATTTAATTCAAAGTCTTTTTTCTTATTTGATTGCTATATTTACCACACATTTTTAAATGAGTAATGCTACATACAGTTGCAAAGTGCACAAAGGTTGCATAATCATTTTGAAAAAAAAACAAAAAGTCTACTATTAAAAAATTAATTTTTTTAATGTGAGTCATATATTTATTCATTTTTTTCAAAATGATTGCTAGACGCTTACGAACTCACGACTGCAAATATCATTTCTCTTTCTAAATTGTAGTAAATAGAGTAATTTTACATATCACACCCCTAGGTCCTATCCTACTAGAATAAGGCGGTATTGTCTATCAACTTTTTGACTTTTTCTTTAAAACGATGAAGGTTGATCCAAAAATAATAAAAATATTTTATATAATGAAATAAAAATGAGATAAAAATGACCTAAAAACAAGTTGATGTGAAATTTCATAGNGCGGTATTGTCTATCAACTTTTTGACTTTTTCTTTAAAACGATGAAGGTTGATCCAAAAATAATAAAAATATTTTATATAATGAAATAAAAATGAGATAAAAATGACCTAAAAACAAGTTGATGTGAAATTTCATAGAAATTTACATCCTCAAGGAGATGTCAATGGAATCAGCTCCAAAAAGGATTTATTGAACCTTTTTCCATACTGTTATTATATATATATATATATAGAGAGAGAGAGAGAGAGAGAGAGAGAGAGAGAGAGATTTTCTAGTGCTTTCTCCAACCATCCTTTATGTCAAATAGACAAACAACAGCAGCACCGAATTCGATTATCATAAAGAAACAAACAACTCTATCAAACAGGAGTAGAGTTAAACACGAAGCCCGTGAAATGGCAGAGCATGAGGCCACAAAAAGGAGAAGATGAGCTTTTCCAAAGTTTGAGCTTCTTCTTCCAGAAAACTTTATTGCTTGAACTAAAGTCTAAAACTCATCCATGCCTGAGTAATAATGACGGAAAACACAGGAGAAGTCCCTGGCCTCATGGCCATCTTGGCAGAGTTCTGTATATCTGTAGCAAATAATTGAAGTTTTCTCGGTTTCCAGTCATATTTTTTTATTAATTTCGTATGCTTAACATGTGATAGACGAAAAGATAAAAAGAAAGGAAAATAATTTATGTGGTCCCCGAATGTATAAGCCTCATGCACTCAATTTGAAAGATAGGAAAAATCTGGGGTTCACACGAAAAAACCAACTTTTTCTTAGTGGATCTCACTTTAAAGGGAGTAGTGCACATGACTTGCATATTCTAGTACTGTATCTATCGTAGCTCTAAAAGGAATATACCCATTTATGTGATGATGTGATAAGCACACGACTTTAAGGTTAACTATACTGCAGATTTGAGAAACCTTAATGATGGAGCAATATTGCAACCGATCTCATCGTTCAAGGGGTTGATTGCTCAAATTGAAACTTTAGGGTAGAATACAGCTGAACAAATAGTTTAGGATTAAAAGGCAAAATGTTACACACATTATTGACAAGAAAATAGAATTTGTATTATATTTGAGGTTATATTTATTAGGATCAGGAGTTGGTATATAAAGGGAAAAGCACTTACATCTCTAGAGCTTGGGACGTTAATGGGCATTTTCGACCAACATTAATGGCCGATGCTTCAGCAAGGTTTAGGTCTTTAGCCTGCATCATAAGAAGAACATATGCATACATGCTCAACTACTCATGCTGTGTACAATCATCCAAAGATTATTGGAGGAGAAATTAAAGACCATTTTCCGGCACGTCTCAAATGATCTTCCATGGCATGAAGGAACAATTGATATTAAAGAATGCATAATTAACAAAAGCTAGCACATGAATTGACCATCTAAAACGAACCAGAAAACACATTTATATCAAAATGAAGATTGAAGTTAATGTTACAACAAAGAACTAGAACCTTCAACGAAAATTAAACTTCACAACTCTAAAGTACCACCTCGTTCTTGAACACACCACCAAGCTATAACTACTTACAAAATTACAATTCATCTCCAAATCCAAACTGTTATTTTAGCTAGAAAAAAATGAAATAACTAGAATGTGACTAAATTCCTGTTTTGTTTTGGTTTTGGTTTTGCATATTAGGCTCATTTCTCACTGCACGTCTTTCCATCCAAGATAATGACTAGGTCTCGTTTGGTTACATAGATGAATGAGAAATCTGTGAATAGTAGTGAGATAATTTGGAATAGTAGTGAAATGATTTGAGTTAATATTTTTATGGGGTTTTGAGAAAAAAAGAGAAAAACAGTCAAATAAAAAATTATAAAGTTAAAAGAGGGTTAAAATATTATTTTTGTTTTGAGATTTGAAAAAGTTGAATTGTTTTTTATGTTTTGTTTGGAAGTTTGGGAAAGTTGAAATGATTAGATAAAAAAGTTGAAATGTTGAAAATTTGAATTGAAAAATGTTTGTGTTTGAATGGTGTTTAGATGTTGAGATGAGATGATTTGAAAGGTTTCTGAAACCAAACCATGTCTAAGTCTAATAGAGGGCAAACATATAAACTTGGATTTAGAGGGTGGAATGTAACTAGTTATAGTTTGCTGGTATATTTAACAATGGAGCGGTAATTTAAGATAGTGAAGTGTAATTCTCCAAAATTAGAGAAGGTTAGCTAACATCTACACGACATCTAGATGAGGACAATGAATTTAGACATTGATTATAGTGTGCGAGCACATTGATGTAAGAGAAGAGTTTTCCATACTTGATCTCAAAGTTACAACTAGTCTATATGTGTGTGTGTGCGTGCCCGCATGCCTTTTTTTTCTCTTTATTTCTTTCGTCATTTTGATTGAAGCTTGGCTTCTTTCTTTAGATATTAGTATGTCCTTGCCATTTTCTTCCCTTGCCCTAATGGGAGGAGCTAACACCATATGCATTAGATTTAGGACATTGAAAAATGAGAGATCAAACGTAAGCAATTCTCATGACTATATGAATGTTGTCCATTTCTATACAATTGGGTGTGATGCAAGTACTGGTGTCACATTATGAGTGAGGAATATAGATGAAATATCTATAAAGTCAATCTAGTCAAATATGCATAAGACTATACCACTTGACTGGGCTCAGATCTTGATTAAATAAAGAGATATATCTTCTAGCAGAACACAACATAGGTTTTCACATCCCATCTAAGTTGTGGCCCACTGGATAAAGTGCCCACCTCCCAATGATTGAGCAACCAAATGAAACTGAGGGTGAAGGCTCAAGACATCTTTGAGCACATGGCCATGCCTTGTACACTAATATTAATACAATTATAATCTCAAAAGCAATAGTGTTAACTCACTTACCATTAGCTTAGATGCAAACCCACCATCATAATTTCTCGAAGAGGGTGCTGCTCCCATCACTCCAGGAACTGGATTGTAACTGTCACTGCCATTCAAATTCTGTAAGTACTAAAAAGACTTAAATATTAATTACCTTGATAAAATTTAAATTTTCTTAAAACTGAGCCACATTAACATTTGATGTTAGAAAGCAACATGCACTTGAAGGATATGGTTGGCCATGGGTTCCTACATCCACCAATTTCTTTATAGTCATTATAAAGGAATGAGGCTGCTCTTGGCTTGCATAGTTTTTTATGTTCCATTAGGAAAATCTCATTCGGGAGAGAAACTCAATTATACTTATCTTCTACATCTCTAAAGACAACTTCTTATCAAAAAAACCTTTCAAGACAACTATTGATCTATGACATCTCATGCTTTACTGAAGCTACTATTTCTGATGGGTTTTTATTTGTTTGATGATGTGTGATATACATTTTTTGCCTTCTTCTTAGAAAGCTTTTGGGATTGAAAATGGTAGCAGATCCAAATAAAAAAAAAAACCACAAAGGTAAGTGAAAAGAAGAAAAGGACGAGTGCGGGAAACTATGTTATGTGTCTGCAAGGAACCCTTTTTTTCTTTCCTTCTCTTTAATTTTTCGGAAGTGCTACCTATTCAATTGTACTTTAAGGAAGTGTTACCTTGTCAATTTTATTTCCTTTAGCATCTAGTCACATTAAAATTGTCGTTTTACGCAAGCTCCAGAATTGATTTAGAGTGCTGGTGCTTCCAATGTGGTCTTGCTCAAAGTAGTGATACTCTCACGAAGACAAATATTGAATACCTACTCCAACAGCAACCACTTTAAGAGTATCGAATCTCACCAACAGGTAATTAGTGGACAAGTATTAAATACCTACTCCAACAGCGAGCACTTGAAGAGTTGAATACTCTTGTCAGAGTGCTGGCAGCTATTCCAAGAGACTGACCAAGAGCAAGGGCTTCTGAGACACCAAGCATGCTAACAGCCAGTGCCAAATTATTGCAGATCTTTGCTGCCTAAACAACAACGATGCTCAAAGCATAAAATACTCGCAGCAAATCTGATAGGGTAAGAATTAAGGACAAGTTCAAGAACAAGCTGAGAACCATATTTACTTCAGTTGATGGACTGTTATACAGGCAGCAGGGAAGTGTGTGCTTGTGACGAATGAGGGCAAGGGAAGGAAACTGGATGAGGATGCCCAGACAGATATAACTTGATCCAACCTTAAAAGTTTCCACCTTTCTCAGCGTACAACATTTGCCATATCTCACACATGAATGGTGAACTACCACACAAGCAACATGAAGATTTAAGCACGATCAAGGTATTTGTTTTTAATTCAAACTTGAGTTGACCAGGGTTGGATCCATTTGATTCAATTAGTTATGGTCATGTCCATGTCTGCATTACAATAATATGACAGATACCTTCCTATCCAAACAAACATGTATATATGGACATACTGGAAATACTTTAAGTGTCAAAATACATATACAGTCAGTGTCGTGTGGGAGATGAGAAAATAAGAGGTAGAATATGTTAATTATGCCACAGAATCACTGCATAGAGAACCAAGTAAATTCAAGTGATCAAAATCTCCATTACCACATGAATCAGACTGTGAAATACTAATGCAATAAACCAACTGAACAATCTAATTGATTCTTGGAGTCTACCAAGTGATACTAAAAGATGCTTGATAGGACCTAAAATAGCTCTTTGGTATGCATTAAAAATTTGTCTGATGCTTCACTCGCTTGTATTAATTTTTTTGATAAATAATGTAATCTTATTCAAAGCACAGAGGGGTGGAGCCCAAATATACAAGAGGTATACAATAGGATACAACCAACTTGGGGAATGAAAAAAAAAAAAAAAAAGAGAACGCAGTTCCATGAATTCTAAAAAAGCTGGAGGAATGGAAGCTATTGTGCGCCAGAATCCAAACAAAACTTTATTGAATGCTGCCCCTGGATATCATTGAGGAGGTTGTTTCACGGTCATAGGAGTCATCAGAGTGAGTTTTGCATAAGGTAAAAGGTTGATGGCTTGTGAGGGGTTTGAGGAAGAGTTGATGGCTTTGTTACTGCCATTAAGTCTAATCAGAATCCCTATGTTTTCTTCTAGATCTTTGAATAGAAGCAATTGACAATTAAAGAGGTTGATGCATTCTATTAATTTATGATAACAAGCACGGTAACTATAGTAGAGGTAGAAGAAATGAGAGGGAAATATGTTTTCGAGAATGAAGCCTAAGATATTGTCTTGGAATGTATGAGGGCTGAATGAGAGGACAAACTATTGAGGATTAATAACTTAGGAACTGGAAGGACTAAATTGGAGATTGTCTAGGGCTACTGTATAAACAATAAAACTAGTGGGGCTGTCAACATATGACTTGGTGTTATATGGGTGCGAGAGGGTCACGAGGAGGAATATTGCTCATGTGGAATGGAATGGCAGTGGCAAAAATTGATGTTTGTGTGGCAGAATATACTGTAGCATGTGATTTTTAAAATGTTGATGACAACTTTGAATGGGCTTTTGCGGGTGTTTATGGTTCTAATATTGATCGTGATAGACAACTAATTTGGGATGAGTCTAACCAGTTGGTGGAACCTACCGTGGTATATGGGTGTGATTTTGACACTCCCAAGCAATGTTGAAGTTAGATTTCATCTCTCATGCGACTGCATTTAAAGTGGCTCCAATTCAACATTCAATTCTGCCTAGAAAGATGAGAATACAAGGAATGGAAACAGGCAATACCTACAATTGCTTTTTTTTTTTGTTAAATGAATAAAAGCCACATGGTTTCAATATGAGATCTTCATTCTCTAATATCATGTTGTTTCCTAATGTCTCATCCCAACAATGTGCAATGACATGTATTATTCTCCATTAGTCCAAGTTAATCAGAAACAAGCAAAAGCAAAGTAAGATTGGCCTCAGAAGGGAAATACAACAAACTGATTTAAAAGTGTATACCGAGTCTTAAATAATTTCCTCTATCATTATTGACACATACATATACTCAATATGAACAAAATTAAAAAAGAAACAACACCAGAATGTGGTGACTTGCAGTAAAGAAGAAAACTTACTGAACCATTTCCTGCTTTCCCACAATATATTGTGTTTTTCCCCATTGAAAGTAATAAGGGTTTTGCAGCCAGGTAAGCTTCCTCAGACCCACCAACCTGGACAAATGTTAGTCTTTGTTAAGATCTTGATTATTACCAGGACACAAAACTTTGGTGCCCGAAATATATACATCACTGAGGGAAAAAGTCCAAAGTGTTTCCACAATGGTGATGCGTCATTTTTCAATCTTAACACCATAACTAAATCAGAATGAATTAAACATCTGGACATCAAAGGTCAAAAGTGTAATTATACCATGAAAGCAAGTGTCCCAGCTTCTGCGGCAAGAACACCTCCAGACACAGGAGCATCCAACATGACAGGGTTCACCCAATGATCTACAAATAATAAAATCTGCCAGTCTTTAATATAGAAAAACAATGCAACATACAATTAAACATAGTTAAATATAAAAATTACAAGATTATTTATTAAAACTCTAGCCTCTCCCCCCAATATAAAGAATGTAAAAAACAATCAAATACACTGATCTCTGATTCAAATTTAATACCATGGAAATTTTCATGGAAAGTATCCACTACTCAAAGCAAGATGAAAATTTAGTTTGAAGACTGTTAGATGACATGTTGTAATAAGTGTAACTTGTGAGGGTATAATTGTCAAGTGTATGTAGTATATATGTTGTTGTACATCAATGAATGAAAGAAGAAGAATTGGTTTTTCCCTCCATAAACTTGTACATGGTATCAGAGCATACGGTTGTCGGATGGTGGTAAGTGTGGTTCACGCCGAAATCGAGTTCACTATGGTCTGAACTTGTTGGAGTGTTTTCCAGTGTCGTATCTAACTTTTGTCACCAGATCTAAGCCCACCAGTGTTTGCAACTGCCGGATTCGAGTTTGCCGATGTCCCCATAGGTGTTTGAAGTGGCTTCTCCTCTGTCGTCGGCGGCCCGATAGGTGTTTGAAGTGTTTTCGGAAAGTTTCCGGTGTCTTCTTCGGTATTGGACACCAGGGGTGAGTTTCCCGTCGTCGTCTGTGCATATCGGTGTGTTCCCCATCATCAAGGGCCGCCGGAAGTGCTGCCTGTCGCCGGCAAGTAGCGAAGAAAGGTAGTGTTTGGTTGCAGGGATAACCAATCCCATCCTCGAGTGCGGATAACCCCAACCTGGAGTACAATCCTGTCCCTAATCGGGGATAACGCCTATTTGGTAACAAGGATAAGGTAGTTCCCATACCACTTATCCTCGTTTAGGATAATCTAACCCAGTTTTGGGTTTAAGTTGAAATCTGTTTTGGCCGATACCCGATACAAACCGATACCGGCCGATACATTCTTGGTTTTTCCCGATACATGTCGAAACATAACCGATATTGACCGGTTGCTAACCGATACAGTCCGATTTCGGCCAAAACAGTCCATCAGCTAAGTTTCTACATTTTCAGAGTGTGTTTCTTGGATTCTCAAGTTGAATTGTGATTTTTCTCATATATTGTGTGGAGTTTCAATCTCTAAGTTCAGTTGTAATATTTTTTCTGCATCAATGACAACTAAATTTGAGTTACAATTGCATGATACAGTTGCCTCATATGTTGCTCCTAGTGGGAGTGGAGGCTGAGGTGGTAGAGGCATTTGCCAAGATATGATTAGTATATCAAAGGATGAGTATAATAAGCTTTTAGGTCGCACACGGGTTTCATATTTCACAACTACTCTTGCCCAATCAGGTACAACGTCCACATGTCTTGCCTCATCCACTCAAGCTCCATGGATCATTGATTCAGGAGCTAATGAACATCTGACTGGTTTGTCCTCTGTCTTATCTAAGTTGGATACTGTGACATCTTCAAAAAGTGTTACTCTTGCTAAAGTTACAGGCATTGGATCCACTAAGCTCACTGACTTTATATCCTTGTTATCTGTTCTATATACTCCTAGTTGTCATTTTAGTTTGTTGTCCATTAGTAAGATTACTCAAAGTCTTCAATGTTCAGTAACCTTTTATCCCTCTTCTTGTGTCTTTCAAGATCTCAAGACGGGAAACAAGATTGGTACAGAGAATGAAGCTGGCGGTCTGTATTATCTTGATGTTAAACAGTCACCCACTCGAGCTCTTACATCCTCCTCATCATCTGCTTATGAATGGCACTGTCGTCTTGGTCACCCATCTCTTTCCCTTTTAAAGCGTTAGGTTAAGAATTTAGGAAATATGTCTCCCTTTCTTTGTGAAGCATGTCAAATTAGTAAACATCATCATGTCTCTTTTGCACCTCGGGTTGATAAACGAGCATCGAGTCCTTTTGAATTGGTTCACTCTGATATATGGGGACCAATCAACATTAAATCAAAAAGGTTTCAGTATTTTGTCACATTTATTGACGACTACTCTCGTGGACATGGGTGTTTCTGATGAAAGCAAGATCTGAACTTCTTTCCATATTCAAAGTGTTTTGGAAAGAAATTAAAACCCAATTTAACAAAAGGGTTCAAGTTTTGCGTTCTGATAATGCTAGAGAATATCAATCAAGTGACTTTGCTACTTACTTAAGTAACAAAGGAATTGTTCATCAAACTTCATGTTCTTATACACTCCAACAAAATGGGGTGGCTGAACGCAAAAATCGTCATTTGTTAGATGTAACCCGAGCACTTTTACTGCACATGCATGTTCCTAAACGATTTTAGAGTAATGGTGTTCTTACTGCTTGTCACCTTATTAATCGTATGCCTTCATCAGTTCTAGATGGTTCCTCTCCTTTTTCCATCTTGTTTCCTTCATCGCCACCATTTACTCTTCCTCCAAAACTCTTTGGGTGTGTTTGTTATGTTCATAACCTTGGCCCAGGTTTTGATAAGCTTGACCCATGTTCTACCTAGTGTTTTTTTGTTGGTTATTCTCGAACTCAAAAAGGATATTGTTGTTATAGTCCTGTTCTTAGAGGCTACTTCACAAGTGCTGATGTTACCTTCTTTGAGTCCATATCTTATTTCTCAGACACAGTTTCAGTATTGAGTGTGATCTTCTACCGTTACCTACTCTTACACTTTCTCCTTCACACTCACCCAATCTTACCCAACCCTCCTCCATGCCTCCCTTAGTTCCTTTACAGGTTTACTCGCGTCGTTTGCGGCCGCCTGCTTCCATGCCTTCACCAACCGTGTCTCCATCTTCATATCCTGAATTATCCAGTATTTCAGACTCTCCACCTATTACTCTCCGCAAAGGTACTCGATCTTGTGTTACTCAACATCCGATTAGTCAATTTGTCTCATATCCTGCCTTATCTCCTTCATTCTCATGTTTTACTTTTCAGCTTTCAAAACTTTTCTAAGATAGTTCATGATACTTTATCTGATTAGGGATGGAGGACAGCTATGAAAAATGAAATGGATGCCCTTCACCATAATGGGACATGGGATCTTGTTCCACTACCACCTGGTAAGCAACCTGTTGGCTGTAAATGGGTATATATAATCAAATTTCATCCTGATGGTTCCATGGAACGTTTGAAAGCCCACTTAGTTGTTAAGGGTTACACTCAAACATATGGCATTGATTACGAGGAGACTTTCTCCCCTGTTGCCAAAATCTCTTCTGTTCGAGTGCTGATCTCTCTTGCTGCTAATCTAGATTGGCCCTTATTTCAGCTGAATGTTAAGAATGCATTTTTGCATGGCGACTTGCATAAAGAAGTTTATATGGAGCAACCACTTGGGTTTGTTGCTCAGGGAGAGTATCGAGGTACTGTATGCAAGTTAAAAAAGGCATTATATGGTTTGAAACAATCTCCTCGGGCATGGTTTGGGAAGTTTTCTGATGTTGTATTGGCATTTGGTCTTCATAGATGCCAAACAGACCATTCAGTATTTCACAAACATAGTGATGCAGGTCACATTTTGTTGGTTGTATATGTGGACGACATTGTAACTACTGGGAGTGACTCTGCTGGAATTGCTAGGTTGAAACTGTGTTTACATGATCAATTTCAGACAAAAGACTTGGGCAAGCTTAGATATTTTCTTGGAATTGAAGTCAGTAGATCTAAAGAGAGTAACAACCTATCTTAGAGGAAATACGTACTTTACCTTCTGGAAGAAACCGGCATGTTGGGTGTACGACCTATTGACACCCCTATGGACCCAAATCGTAAATTCTTAAAAGAGGAAGGAGACTTGTTTGGAGACCTAGGTAGGTATTAAAGACTTGTTGGAAAATTGAATTATCTTACTATCACTAGACCGGACATCTCTTATGTGGTGAGTGTACTGAGTCAATTTTTACAAACGCCTAGGGTCTCACATTGGGATGCTGTAATTCATATTCTTCGTTATCTTAAGCGAGCCCCTGGCCTTGGATTACTGTATCAATTAAATGGACATCTTAGGGTTGAAGCCTTTTCAGATACTGATTGGGCAGGATCTCCTTCAGATAGGAGATCTACTACTGGATATTGTACATTTGTGGGAGGTAACTTGGTTACATGGAAAAGTAAGAAACAAGCAGTAGTAGCTCGGTCTAGCGTAGAAGCTGAATACAGGGCAATGGCTCACACTACTAGTGAGT
This sequence comes from Pterocarya stenoptera, assembly GCA_003123785.1. Taxonomy (NCBI): domain Eukaryota; kingdom Viridiplantae; phylum Streptophyta; class Magnoliopsida; order Fagales; family Juglandaceae; genus Pterocarya; species Pterocarya stenoptera. The sequence goes on from QEOT01009528.1 coordinate 11,642, forward strand.
TGGCATGGTTGCAACACTTCCTTAAAGAGATAGGGTTTCTAGCTCCTATCCCTCTCCAGCTATTTTGTGATAATCAAACTGCAGTGCATATTGCCTCTAATCCTGTGTTTCATGAGATAACTAAACATATAGAGATTGATTGTCACTTCATTTGAGATAAGATACTAAGTGGTGACATTTCTACACCTTTTGTGAAGTCTGCCGATCAACTCGCAGATATGTTTACTAAGTCTTTGTGTTGGAGTCGGTTGAAACTTATTTGTTTCAAGCTAGGTTTATATGATATATATGCTCTAGCTTGAGGGGCAGTGTTAGATGACATGTTGTAATAAGTGTAACTTGTGAGGGTATAATTGTCAAGTGTATGTAGTATATATGTTGTTGTACATCACTAAATGAAAGAAGAAGAATTGGTTTTTCCCTCCATAAACTTGTACAAAGACAATTCTAATTTTTTAGATGAGTCTACATACGTATTCCATACTAAAGTGATCCATACCTTTAAGATATGTCTAGATTTATGGTGTCGTGAAAGCTCTAATGCATGAATAATAGATTATTCAGTTGATGCAGCACTCTTTCATTCCACCCTGTAGTTTCGTAACTATACTTGATGGATACTTTGTTTATATCTCTTGCTTTCCTCATAGAAAAGTGTGGTACTTTTAATATTTATTTTGAATGGTTCATGAATTAGATAAATCATATTAGCTTACCACTTGAGCAAGTAACTCAGATTAGGATTTTTTTGTTGTCAACTCAGTACCCAAGAGTCATGGATTCTCAGACCTAGCACCCTTAACAGGATTGTATTCTAGTTTATGAAATTGGTGTTGTCCAAGAGTGTTTCCTAACTTGTTACATATGTAACTCTTTCGTTATGTAATTAGTTTATCATTCCTTCTATTTTTGTTCTTCCATATGGATCTTGAACGAAGTTGAGAGAGAGAGAGAGAGAGAGAGAGGACATTAAAAAACTAATGAGTGCTCCACATCCCTACTCTGTGGATACACTACTTTATAGCACCATTATGCCCAACGGCCATCTGCTAACATAGACGAGAGAAGTAAATTATGATAGGCAAAAGGATAAACTAACATATATAATCCACAAGTAAGAATGCGGAATGACTAGCTCTCAAGTCAAGTTAAAACAGTCTGCTTAGTACTTTAATTCACTAGTTTTACCTTTCTTTTCCTTTAAAATACATTTAGATACAGTTACAGAAAGCTTTCTCGATGTTTGTGGATCAATAGTAGACGAATCTATTAATAACCATGGCCTTAGGAAATTTCCACCTTGAAGCAAACCATTTGGTCCAGTGAACACATCAAATACCTACACAAATTTTCAGTATTTTGATTCAGTCATCAAACTCGAAAAAAATGGTCATTCTAATATTCACAGCAACAAGCAATGAAATAGATTTTTTTTAGAGAGAGAGAGAGAGAGAGAGAGAGAGAGATGGATTTATAAATTAAAACTCACATGAGAAGAAGAAGGCAACATTGTAATTACGACATCACTTGCTTCTGCAACTTCAAAAGGTGTTTCTTTTGTAGAGACTCCCATGTCAGAGAACTTCTTTAAGACATTAAAGTTTCTGAAAACAATCAAATATCCCAAGTTAACTAATATCACACTTGAAAGGGTTTTACTGCTATGAACTACAAGTTCATTGGCCTCCACACATACAGAATTATTTGAATTTGAATTTGCACCGAGTGAATTTTCGAAATGTAAAACAAATGAAATAATTAATTGAAGTCTGACTAATTTTTTTTTTCCCTGGCAAGTCATGAAGAACTCAAAAAAGAAAAGAACCAAATACATTACATGTCATGAACGGCCACCTTGTATCCTGCCTTTATTAGATTATGCACCATTCTGGAGCCCATATTTCCCAGCCCTATGAACCCAACACTCTGTAATACATAAATGGTTTGAGAAATTTGAAGTAACTCCGCAAAATGCATAACAATCTAATAACCCGGAAGGAAAAACACCAGATTTTCAGCTGGGTAAAAACATCTACAGTGGTCAATGCTAACTTGATACTAGAAAAGCAAGAATAATCAGGTAGCCCATACAATTTCAAATGCCCAATTGAGAGCATCACTAAACTTAATTAAAGACCAATATAGAACCCACCTCCCCCCACCACAAAACTCAAAGGGGGTCTCCATATATCTGCAAATAATTGCAGAGTAACACAGAATTGGAAGCCCAAATCACGCTTAACAGTTTCAGAGCCTGATTTGTTCCTTTAAAACATGTATCCCTAATCCCAGTATGAGTTTGAATTATCAAAGCCCGTGAAGTAACAAAGTTCATGTTCAAACACAAACTGTTTCACTCACAACAAAGAAGCTGGCTTTTCATTCACGTATACTAAATAATAGTATGCCCCAGGGAGCTTGTTTTTACTTTTAGAAGTAAATCCCACCAAAGTGATGACAAGGGGAAAAAGTCTCAAGACTAAATGAAACTGCGAAAAAGCAGCTGGATTCTGTAGCTTATAGTTCACAAGAATAAATAATACACATATGTATTTAGGTAGACGTGTACGTATCTATGTATGTATATAGACTAACTGAACATGTTTATTCTCCCACTTTAATTGACATGCTTTTTTTTTTTATAAGTAATTGTCATGTTTTCTATAGGTGCCATACATATATCCAGACGAGGAACCATCAAAACAAACATTTGCCCATCAATTTTCTCACACACCCAATCGAGAATCAGCACAAGTAATTGATCATTTGTATCCAAGAGCCTAAAGGACCCAGAATGGCTTTAAGGAAACGAGCATATAAAAGCTGTTAAAAGGCCAATAAGAAGAAGAGGAAAAGCTCACCTCAAACTGAGATGAGGAAAAAGGGCGTATCGGAGAGAAATGAAAGAGAGGGGATAAGAGTGTAGGCTTGCACTTGGAGAAAGAAAAAAGTGCTCTCGCCCTGCACATCGCCATGGTTATCTCTTTCACAGTTTCACTACGTTCTTGATGAAAACAGATTTAATCACGATCATTGGACTGTCGATACTCGATACACATTACGGGGAGATAACAAAACGACAAAAATTATAGGATTTGTTTTCTTCGTTATTTTGCTGCCAACTCTATTGTTTTCTTTTGTTTCGGGGAGTGGCATATCCACCTAATCCATTGCACGGCATAATGCACGTTGTCTGTCGGAGTTTTGGAATATATGAATCAGAAAGAAATGAGAAGTTTATAAATAATAATAAGATAATTTATAAATAATAGTATGATAGTTTGAATTAAATATTTATTTTATTTTAAAAAATAAATGAGAAAAAATTAAATAAAAAATATTATTAAATTAAAATATAATTTTTATTTTGAAATCTGAAAAAAAAATTAAATTATATTTTGTTTTTTATTTTTTTAAATTTATGAAAGTTATAATGATTAATTTTGAAAAAGTTTTAATAATTAGTTTAAAAATATTTATATTTAAATAATATTTAAAAATGAGATGAAATGAGATAAAATAAAAATTATTTCCAAACATTACTTACAACATTCCCTTTGTATTTTTCATTTATAAGTAAAATAATTAAGAAATCTTCAAAAAAATTCTTTCTAATCGATTATCTAAATAAAATGTAATTTTTTTTGTTTGTGTCAAATATCAATCTAAACGTAGCTTTGTACATTTCTCTCTCTTCCTCCCTCTCTCTTTCTTTTCTTTTTTTTTTGTTAATTGTTTTCTAAAAAAAACGTAGCTTTTTTTTTGTTAATTGTTTCTTTCTCTCCCTCCTTTCATCTATTTCTTTTTTTGTTATTTTTCTCTCTACTTTTTTTCATTTTTTTAATTTTTAAAGAGATAAATAATATTTGCAATATTAAGATATGCAAGTCACGTATTTTCTTTGAAAAATAGATAAATTTGAAATCCACGTAAAAAATTATTTAGTAGAACTCATTTTTTTACAAAAAAGTGTGAGCGAGACTTACACATTCTTTTAAAAATTAAAATTAAAATTAATTTCAAAATTAAAAGTAAAAAATATAGATAAACCATTAGAAAGCAATGCTTTTATATATGCTTGAAATTCAAACCAGAACTATGATCCCTTAAAAAGAATAATTTTCTTATATTTTTTGTTCATTCAATATATAACAACAACCTGACTTAAAAAATCTTGTGTAAAATTGACTTAAAAAATTAAAAACAAAACAGAAACATAATAGCATAATAACATACTTTTTTCAAAAATATATAATTAACTTAAAATTAAAAGCTAAAAATAGAAAATAATAACTTTTTTAAAAATCTCAAATAAAAAAAAACTTTAATTTTGGATTTTTTTTATTTTTATTTTTTATAAAGGGCCACCCACCAGCCACGGGACGACCACGGAATGGTCGTCGCTGACCGGAATCATATGATCCACGAGCCTGAATTGTTCACCTCTACATTAAAATCACAACAAATGTTCTGTCGGGGAAGTCTTCCGCCGTAATAGTTATATCATATATGGGATGACGTTTTTGCAACATTTCAATGTTTTTTCCTTGAGCATTATTGGATTGAATCGTTTATCTTGCTCCTTCAGCATTTAGCAGCAAAGCTATCCCTTCCCCAGCATAAAACAGATTTAGAGTCGATTAACTATAACAAATACAGATTGGATCATTTTAAGTTGCTTTAAGTCTCGAGTTAAAGAAGACTTGTAAAGGGATTGAAGATCACGCAGCTTTGGATCCTTTTGACTATTCTGTTTATGAGAAAGCACGTTATGTCCATTGGCATCTAAATATATCTATCTTTTGTAATCTCTGGCAAAGAGTCGAGAAAGAGATCCTAAATTTGCAGTACATGTTTCTTGGTACTTCTCCCTCCTTTCCAAGATAGGACCCTTCGGACTCACCCTTCTGGATAAATCCCGATCTCATGCACCGCACTCTCGAAAGTTTTTCTACATAAAACTGGTTCGATCAATAAAGAGATCCTAAATTTGCAGTACATGTTTCTTAGTACTTCTGAACCTCCTCCTACAAGAATTGTCAGCAGCTAAAACGGCATCCTTGTTATCTGGAGATGGTTTCCACATGTTAGACATAAATCATGCAAGGCAGAGATTGGGAATAGGCTAGCCATTCAATGATCATTTTCCTCGAGAATATTTCTGGGTTACTCCCAACTGGATTTGTCAGTGTGAATGGAAGTTATATGACAAAGTAAAGGTCATAGCTCCTCATGGTGGCAACATTTAAAATTTTGTACCCATTCATTCAAGTATGCTCCAATTTTACAACATTGGTTAATACAATTTGCTGAGCAAGCAAAAATGCCACGACCAAGGATTCAGAAAGGGTGGCCAATGAGATATTAAATACCCAGAAAAACTCAGAGAGCAGAGACATTGGATCCACACCATACTAAATAGATGAAAGATCTTCATATATGTTCTTGATACCTGGCCTGTCCGAAACTGATCGTATACATCGTAAAGCTATTCCAAGAACCTCCTTCATTCCCTTCTCAGCTGCCGGATTGCCCATTTCTGGAGTCATTGCAGGGTCAAAACAATCTGAGCCAAGACCTTCTGCTACCCTTAACTGCACCCAATCTGTCAAATCAACCCCTCCCTCTTCACCAGAGATAACATCGCCAGCACACCTTCCTGTTAAAAGTTCCAACAGTATCACTCCAAAGGCATAAACATCAGACTTGAAGGAGGGCAGTGGTTTCTTGGATGCAGCCAACTCTGGTGCACGATAACCCAATACACCAGCATCAAGAATCTGTTCAATGGTGCCAGCTTGGGTCATTAGACGGTGGAGGCAGTAATCAGCAATGCGTGCATTCAGATCAGGCCCATCTAACAGAATGTTTGTTGCTTTAATGTTGCCATGTGGTACAGCACGATCAAAATGGAGATAGTTTAGGCCTCGTGCAACATCAACTGCTATTTTGAGCCTTTGGACCCAGGTTAATGGTGGACCTTTTCTTCCTGGCCGATCTGAAAACAAGATACATCAGAAATCTTTAAAAAAAATACTAAATAAGCATGAAAAATAAAAAGCGTGAAAAGCCAAAATGCTCGAATCCTGAAGGTTTAATGAACAAGCCATATGACCTTAGCTACAACCTATAAGGTGCAATCGATTGACCAACAATGCTGATGTTCTAATATAATGGTTTTGGACAATGGTTATACAAGAACTTAATGAGCTTTGGGTCCTATAGGAGCATTCGTGCCATTCGGCCCCACTAAGAATGTCTTTTAAGTAGTAGAAAACAACAACAATTTCGGCCCAATAGGATATACAATTAATTAGCTAAATCAGTGAACATAATTAGTAAGAAACAAATCATGGGATGAGTCTAGTCGATCTTTTAAGAATACCCTCCCAATTGTCATGCCACACTGCTATATGACACGCCATGAATCAAATTTAGCACATGCTGAAATCATGCTAGCGTGCCAGTCAATTAAGAAAGCGTCTCACTTGAAACAGGCAATATTACTGAGCTTGTACAGATTGTATCAACAGGTAAAGTTAAGTTTCCCACCCAGAAGAAAACTAAGGCATATGCACAGGACTAACATAGTTTTCCCTTTTGAGGTGTTTTAGTTGTAAGTTTACTGACACTAATTTAACAATGATGTGTAATTGCAAAAGGGGAAAAAAGACTTCTGCACTCGAGGCAGATCTCCTTAAATATTTAAAAACCCCACCACAAATTCACAGATGAGAAAGGATACAGACAAAGTGCTTTTGGACATGATCTCTACCTTCAATCTATACTTCACTAGCTTAACAAACTTGATATTTTTGTAATTATTTCATCTTTATTTCTTTCACCAGATCATGAAAACATGTGCAAGATTATTTTTACAACTCAGACAAGGTCCACTACAAAGTGATCCGATGTGTGCACCAAAAGCTACGTTTAGATATATAGATTAAAAGGAGATCATGGGCTTTGTGCAGACACCTCATTGTAACCCAAGTAAAGATAGCTCCACCTTTTACAGATTATAATGTCCATGACTAAATACATCTCACAACAACTGTAGAATCAAAGCAAGGTAAAGGAGAAAATGTTTTTCTTTTGATCGGTAAACAGACTAAGAGGAGAAAATGTTACCATAAAGAAAGCTTGCAAGACTTCCAGGCGAGACATAATCTGAAAGAATGAGCTTTTCATGTTGTGTGGGCCCCCAATAGTACCCTCTCAAACCCACCACATTCGGATGCCTGATGTTTGCAAATTTTTTAGCCTCCTTAGCGAACTCCTTTCTCTGTTTTGCTACTCCTTCTCTCAACCACTTAACTGTCAAGAACACCCCATTATCCAGAGTTGCCCTATACGAAGTTCCATGGCTGCTTCTCCCCAATACTTCTGCCGGGGCCCTAGACAGCTCCTCAGGTGTCAGTGTGATGGTATCATCAAGAAAATGAAGCTCACCAACCAATCGATCTGGTGACCTCACATCTAACCTTGCAAAGTGCTCAGCAATGAACGAATCCCCAGATTCTGGTGACCAAGAGAAGGGGCTAGCCTTTGATGGGGAGAAGCCAGTTACAGCAGCCATTTTCTCATCAGGACTGATTATCCCAGATGTCGATCCTTTCCGTGAAGCCACAAGATCCTCAGCTGAAACTACCAAAGCACCACCACTCTCTGCTCCAGTAAGAGTGGAGGGGTTTGGTTGAGCTCGCCGGCGAATGTCTTTATCTATTTTGTGTTCTGGTGGAGGTCTCCTTGATATACGAACATAATGTATGAAGATAACAAGAAGGATAAGAATGAAAACAGCAACCACACATGCAACTATAATTATCACTTTGACAATAGTGTTCATCGATCTCCTCTTGTGATTTTCATCTGGATAATTGGTTCCTCCAGAAGAACCTCTAGGAAAGCTTAGCTTATTATTTCCAGGGTAGAAAGAAGAACTTGGGAACTTTCTCAGGTTTTCAGGGACAAACCCTGAAAGGTCATTATATGAAGCATTAAAGCTTACGAGGCTGTTAGGCAAGTTGTTTGGCAAAGAACCTGTAAAGTGGTTCTGTGATATATCCAATGAGCTTATTGAGCTCATGTCAGCCATGGAAGTTGGCAGAGAACCAGAAAAGTTATTTCCAGCAATATTGAGTACTTGAAGTCCAGTCAATGACCCAAATTGATCGGGAAAATAGCCACTAAACTGGTTACGAGAAAGATCAAGAATCTGAAGATTGCTTTCTCCAGGGGAAGGAGGAGAAAACTTAATATCACCACTCAGTAAATTATTTTCAAGATGAATCTCCTGCAAAGTGGGCATTGTCAACAGATCAGCTAGAAGGTGACCATTTAGCTGGTTGAAACTGAGATCAAGAACTCTAAGCTTTGGATAATGCGTGATAACAGTTGGAAGAGAGCTAATAAGAGAATTATGGGAAAGGTTGAGATAATTTAAACGCAAAAACTGAGGGATAAACTCAGGGATCGGCCCTGTCAATTGGTTCTGACTGAGATCAAGGAATTCAATGTTCCCCCATTTTACCATCCTGGTTAAATTTCCTTCAAATTTGTTATTTGATAGATCAAGTACCGCACAGCTTCCAGTCAGCAAAGGAAGCTCACCTGTGAGCCCATTTGAGGATATATTAAGAAAGTGCAGGGTTGTTGACGTGATCATACTTATCGGCCCTGAAAGATGAACATGACTGTGAGAGACTCAATAATTTATATCACATAGTAGCAGTGCAGACAAGAACCATTCAAGTGAACATAAAATGTATTCTGAATTTCAGTCTGGGAAAACCAAATTAGCTGTTACAAGTACCTGACAAATTATTGGCACTCAAATCCAGTTCAGTTAATACCAAAGAATCTCCTTTCAACAGACCATTAGGAATGAACCCTGAGAATCCGTTGTTGCTGAGCTTCAGGACTTGGAGTTCATAGACAAAATTAAATGCAGGCAATTCTCCAGAGAGCTGATTGTAGCTCAGATCCAGCACCTTCAAGTTTTCAAAGACCTGTGGCTCAACTCCACTCACCAATGATCCCTTGAGCTGATTGTGGCTAAGATTCAAATACTTGATAGTCTCAGAAATTTGCGGTAAAAATTTTTGCTGCTGTGAACTAGAACTAACTAGCATGTTACCACTGAAATCAACGTGGGTTGCACTTGATAGAAGCAAGAATTCCACATCCAGCTGACCATTGAGCATATTTCCATGCAAGTCAAGCAGCTCAAGACTATTAATTAGCTCAAAACCTTTAGGTATTCTCTTGTTAAAGCCATTCAAAGATAGATTTAGAGATACAAGGTTATTTAATTTTGTTAATGCTGATGGCAGTGAACCAGAAAAGGAATTACGGCTCAAGTCCATAGACTGGATTGAGGTAAGACCAGATATAGAATCCGGAATTGAGCCAGAGAAGTTGTTCCCAGCCAATGAGAGGTTCCTTAGGCTTACTAACCTGCCAATTCCCGTTGGCAAAGACGAGGAAAACAGATTATTAGATATGTCTAGAAACTCAAGGCTTTTCAAGTCTGCAATATTATTTGGAATCGTGCCCGTCATGGAATTGTTTGACATGGAGAGTCTCACAAGCTTCGTGAGATTTGAAAATACACTCAAGTCCGCATCAGCTGAGAGACCCAAGTTATCAAGAACAACCCCAGCAACATTTCCTCCATTACAAGCAATTCCGTTCCAAGAAGTAGGGCAGCCATCAAAATCAATAGATTCCTCATTCCATGAATCCAGGACATAACCAGTGGGGTCATGCTTGATTCCCTTCTTGAATTCGAGCAGCGCCAAAATGTCCTGTGAAGGAAGCTGCCCCATGGCAGAGAGAAAAAACAGGGATGCAACTAAAAGCTTGATGAGCTTCATGCTAATCCTATCAATGGCTCCACCTAGGTACGGAGAGAAGCTCAAGAACATAAGAAAGCTTTTCAGCTACTAACTCACATATTTCAAACAGACCCAATTGATTTCCAGACCACTTACTGAAAAAAGAAAACAGAACCCACGACACAGCAGCTCTTTCTTCAATATTATGAGAAACAGCCTACAGAAAGTAAAGAAAATGGCTCTTTTAAGCTCTTAAAGAATCAAGTTAAAAAAAATAAAAAAAACCGACTAAGCTGCGTAAAAGACAATAGACATGCAACAACCTTTCTTCAGAAGCATGAGTAATAAACCAAGAACTTAGGATAAACATCGGAATAAAAATCCCTAAACGTATTCACCAACCGTATACTTCTAGCTCACAAACAAGTAAACGTTTGGAGACCATAGCCTCAAAAGATTGATCCTTTTCCGGAGGTCAGAAATACAATACCGATTTAGCAAAGAACAATTTTTAAGGGCACAACCAAAGCACTGAATGACTGAAACCCACTAAGCAAACTGAGACACTTTCAGAGATCTAACAAAAGCAAATGCAGGATTTACTTACCAATATCCCCGCTTGATGAACAATATAGCTTAAGTAACTCTTCCAAAGATTCAATATTTGAAGCAACAAAGACACTTTCTTGCAGGGCTCAGAGCTTGGAACATTCTGACTATGCTATCAACTTCCACATGGATTACAGCTGCAAAAACCAAACCCATGAATAAACAAAAATGCGTCTTCAGTAGATTGACAAAGAGACCGCATTAAAGACAAGGGACCCAGAGATTTTTTGGCATTAAAAGTTTTACTGGAAAGTACTTTAAGCTCTAAAACAGTCCAAAGTCCTAATCTTTCTTTAATGGAGATAACAAACAAACCACCCTTAAAGAAAAAATGCCTTTGTCCCTTTTCACTATTCTCTGTTGAGTAGACATGTGACACTGTGAGGACCCCAAAAACAAACAAACCCCATTCTAGTTTGTTTGCATCGGGTGGATATGGGAAAAGAAGAATTATTAAAATAAGAAGGAAACTAAAAACCCTAATGCTGGTTCATTCTTTTGAGGGATCAGGAAGTGTCAGCTGGTGACAACATAAGCGGGAAAATCAAGTCTTTTTGGTATAATTTGGTCCGAGTTGCGTGGGTTTTACCCGCCAAATAAAAAAATTAGAGAGAATCTCTCTCTCACACACACTTTCCTAGTGGACGTCAAAGGATTTATCAAATCCGCTTTAAGATTTGCGCTTTTCTAGAAGTGAAAGATGAAAAATAAAAAGTTGTATTAGGGCGTGGGGAAAAGTGTGGTGGTAAGTGACAAGTAGGACATGANTGAGGGATCAGGAAGTGTCAGCTGGTGACAACATAAGCGGGAAAATCAAGTCTTTTTGGTATAATTTGGTCCGAGTTGCGTGGGTTTTACCCGCCAAATAAAAAAAAATTAGAGAGAATCTCTCTCTCACACACACTTTCCTAGTGGACGTCAAAGGATTTATCAAATCCGCTTTAAGATTTGCGCTTTTCTAGAAGTGAAAGATGAAAAATAAAAAGTTGTATTAGGGCGTGGGGAAAAGTGTGGTGGTAAGTGACAAGTAGGACATGACCCCCCATATGCCCCTTTGACTAGGGCTCTTCATTTCATTTCTCCAAGTCCCAATAAGACACTGGTACACAGAGGTGAAGTTGGTGGAGGCATAATGATAGGATGCGGGAGTAAGGTGCCCATTTGGGAACAACCTGACATTTTATGACACGTGTGCTCGTGTCCCACAGTTTGCGGTTTGCAGTCCATATCTTGGTGGGCTACGAAGTTTTGGAGCAACAGATGGGAAAAATACTGCATAGTAAAAGGGACGGTGCCCCAACATGCGTTGTAGTTTTCTGTTTAGGGCTCGTGATCATCTTACGAGTTATCCTAAAGAAAGTTTTTAGGTTTTACTTTCTACTTCATGATCAATCACTTTTTGACATTTTGTTCGCTCTTTTTTACTTTTGTCAAATAGTTATCATAAATTCATAATCATCACTTCTACACCATTATATTACCACCAAAGTCCACGAGAACCGCTACACATTTGGTAGGGATTGGGAAAATGATAGGCCTAGAAGTACACATTTAATCTATAATGATCTTATAAAAATAAATTTTTAAAAACTTATTCTCAAAGCCTTCTAAAATCTCCCATGCATCATGTCCAATAAATTATACAAATCTCCATTTCCTTTAACCCCTTTAAAGTAGAGTTGGGTTCCAATTCTGATTCTGACCAAAGTAAGAGGTTAAGTTGGGCTCTGACTTCGACTCTGAATCGAAGCAAATTCCGACTTCAATTAGAGTTGTCAGAATTGAAGGTCGGAACTCCGATTGAGATTGAAGGAAAGAAGAAAAGCAAAAAAAACAAAAACAAAAAAAGAGCAGAAAAGAAAATAGCATCTTTCATCTTCTACTACGTTGAAATAGTATTCACACATTCACAAACAAAAATTTTAGCATCTTACAACATGATCTAAAAATCAACTCTTTTCCTTTCCTTAAAATTCTCCATTACATTTTACGTATAAAGAAATCAACTAAAGAATTTGAAACCCAAAAAATAGAAAAACTCTAA
>QEOT01009529.1:0-24361 GCA_003123785.1 Pterocarya stenoptera
TAAAATCTCACAAATGCTTTGATAGTCCTTTGTCCCTGTGGAATACGATCCTGGACTTATCCTTGATACAACTTGACACTTCTACACTTGGAAGCACATTTGAGATCGAGTCATGACATTTTGAGCATTGCGCTATCATTTTTTGTTTCTTGTGATCTAATTTAGTTTGTGATTCTTCAAAAAATCAGGTATGCAAAGCTTGCCCATTTGCCACTGGGGCTATGTAATTACACGAGCATCAATTTCTACCGGGCCGGCTCTTCCATTAGGTAAGTTAGGTAATTGTCTAAGGCCCCTAATGGAAGAATGCTCCCTAAATAATATATATATATAAACATATATACAGTAGAATTGAAAAATATATATATACCCAATAAAAAACTTTAATTAACTCAATGAAAATAAAAATATAAACAAGATCAAATAGATATTATATCATTATTAGTTTTTAAAAGTATCACATCTAATAATTACTTTACCTATTCTCCTTCTAAGAATACACTCATCTTTTATCATTATTAGTTTAATATATAATTAATGTGAAAATTATAAATAGCAAAATTTAATTTTTCAGTATTCATAAAATGTTTTTGTATAATCCTTTGAAGAGGCAAGGGCTCACTTTTTTTTTCAAATGTGTAAGCTATTTATAGAACTTTATTGACAATAATGATTATAACTGTGTCTAAGAGTCTAAAATACTTGTAAAATTAGGTTTGATCAAATTCTCTCTAAATCAAAAATTTTCTAATAAAGATTAAGTCGGTTATTAATTACAAATGTGGTAAAATCTTAATCAATAATTTTACTTTACAAAACGAAAGGAATTATTTTTAAATAAAAGTATAATATAAAAATAAAAAATAAATTTCTTTAATTTTACTTAAAAAAAAAAAAGACTCACTCAAAATTTTAGCCTTAGGCCCTGAAACGTATTGAGTCGCCCTGATTTCTACTCCATTTATTTTTATATAATTTAAGAAATTAGCTAATAATGTAAATGACTGGGTTAATGTGAACTAAATTAGGTTTCATCTAGATTCAAGCTTTGTGACCCCATTGATGTATGCCATTCTTGGAAGCAGGGACGAACCTCCGTTGATGGATTGCCCCCCAAAAAAATTTCAAAAACATGCTTTCGTAGATGGTTTTTTTAAAGTTGTCCTAATAAAAAGATAATTCCCCCCCCCCCCCAAAAAAAAAAAATTAAAAAAATCTCACTTAGTACGCCAAATGTCTGTTGCCTGATTGACATAAACTCTCAGCCTCCAAAATGGAAGTCTTGGGTTCGAAACCCCCCTCTCCAAATGTATCAAAAAAAAATCTTACTTAGTACTTAGTTCTATAGGTCTCTTTTAGTTTTTCAACATTTTTTTTATTCTTACACTTATTTTTTATCATTAATAAAATTTCACATTCTCATTTTGTTTTCACATCTCATAAGAGGCAAAAAAATATTTTGGTCTCTTTTTATAAGCTATTTGGTAAATTTACAACCTCATTTTTCTATTTATTTACAATTTTCCTTCCAAGTCTTCCACTAGCTAGCTTATTTTGATTAGTTTTGTTAGTAAGTACATATATACTACCATCGAGTTAACAATTAGGAGTGAAGGCATCAAATCTCACATAGCTATTTCTATTTATATTATAGAGACTTTACAATATTCAATCTTAGATTCAACAAAATAGTTTATCTTTATTTATTTAGTTTTTATCATTTACTTCAAAAAAATCTTCCATAGCTATTTCTATCTTAATTTTTATCATTCACTTGAGTTTGATGGAGTTTAAGTGAAAGGTTTAGATAGGTGGCTTTAATGATTTAATTTGTCCCTAGATAACTATCTTATATGGTTAATGTTAAATGTCGGTGACACACTTTATTACCTTAAATGTCAGTTAATGTTCACTCTTACATACGACACACTATGCTAATCGCCCCCCAAGCACGAAATCCGAGTTCCGCCCCTGCTTGTAAGTTCCAGACATCTTAGAGTTGGCCCTGTCTCAATAGCATCTTTTGTAATGGAATCAATGTTGAGCGAGGTAGCGATTTGGATATGGTGACCATAGTCCAAACCTTGCTAAAATCTTCAAGCTACATCATTAGATTTTTTTCAATGTATGTTATTAGAGCTTTTATTTTAACTATATGGACATGAATCCAGGGAATAATGGATCCAATGCTTTATAACCTTTCAAGATTAACTATTATCACTCTGGTGCACCCCAAAACTTAGGTATGGAGCTCTTGGTCATGCAACTACGCAGCTTGAAAGGGCAGTCTATGATCATGTTTACTCTCAAGATATCTTATTATCCAATGGAGAGGATGGTGCTTTTGAACTACATTCCGAAATAACCTAATACGAACGTATAACATCCAACTTGGAAAGAACATAATTGGTGGGAACGTCGTTAGCAACTATGAGTAATTTTGGCTGGAGAATAAGAGGCAAGCTTGCCTTATTTCAAACAATCAATTAGTATTTATTTCATGATTTATTCTACATGTTTCCTTGTATGAAATAAGTTGACTATAAATATGTAATGATGCTATCAATAAAATATCAGAGAATTATTTACAAACTTTGTTTATAGAGGTGGGTTCCTCCAAAAACCACGTTTATCTCTTACAATTTGTCAACATAGGAAATGCACGCAAACACAATCCAACGTCTTTTCCTCTTGATCCGCCAGTCACACGTTCCATGGCATCAGAGCAGGTCATGGCGGACTCTCGAGTTGAGCGTTTGGAACAACAAATGGCAATTTTGAGAGCATTATGGAACGCTTAATGAAAACATTCGAGGAGACAAGTGCGAAGGTAGATTCTTTGGCCAACAAGAGTTTGGGTAATGGAAAAGGATTGGGGTCAAGGAATAGGAACGAACGGAACTATAGTGGTGGGAACAACTCAGCATTTCCCAAACTGGCCAAGTTGGACTTTCCGAGGTACAATGGCCTGGAGGATCCGACCAGTTGGATCTACCAGGTGAAGCAGTTTTTCAACTACCAACAAATGGAAGAGATTGAAAAACTACTGTTGGCACTTATCACTTGGAGGGAAAGGTGCAAATGTGGTACCAATTATTTAAATATATCGAAGAAATCACATCCTGGGAGGCGCTAAAAAGAGGACTCCGTATTCGCTACGGACCTACCATGTTTGAGGATCATTTTAGCACTTTGAGCAAGTTGCGCCAAACGAAAATAGTTTGAGAATATCAATTACTATTTTAGCAGCTTTTGAGTCAAGTTGGAGGCCTGGCTTCCACGCACCAACTAGGGTGCTTCATCAGCGGACTCAAGGAGCCCATACCCATAGATGTGCATCTGTGCAAGGCCAACGTCCATCACAGATGCTGTAGGCATGTCCCAATTGTTTAAAGCAAGACAAGCTAAGAAACCATTGACAGTAGAGGCCAAACGATTTGAGTCCATAGAACCAATGGAACCCTTGTTGCCTTCGGCGAGTTTATCAAGAACAAAAGCACCACTCATTCAGCACCTTAATTCTGGCAAGTTACAAGAAAGGAGGAGAAAGAGACTCTGCTTTAATTGTGACGAGAACGTTGTTCCCGGCCATCGTTGCAAAAAATTATTTTTGATCGAAAGAATTTTTTCTAAAATAGAAGTAATGAAGGACGAAGAAGAAGAAGTAGACTACGTGTGATCAAAGCTCAATTTCTAGAATTTTTTCTTGAGGACAAGGAGAATCTTGAAGAGGGAAGGAATGATACAAACGTATAACATCCAGCTTGGAAAGAACGTAATTGGTGGGAACGTTGTTGGCAACTATGAGTAATTTTGGCTGGAGAATAAGAGGTACACTTGTCTTATTTCAGACAATCAATTAGCATTTATTTCATGATTTATTCTACATGTTTTCTTGTATGCAATAAGTTGACTATAAATATGTAATGATGCTCTCAATAAAATATCATAGAATTATTCACAAACTTTGTTTGTAGAGGCGGGTTCCTCCAAAAATTCACGTTTATCTCTTACAATTTGTCAACATAGGAAATGCAAGCTAAAACAATCCGGCGTCTTTTGCTCTTGATCCGCCAGTCATACATTCCATTTCTAGAGCCCATAACATAACCACAATATTTTTTCCAAGTATTTTGCTACAACCTCATGTACTTGTCTACAAGGTTGTGCATATGTCAGGAGAGTTTGTCATTACCTTTCCTAGAGCATATTGTGCAGGATTTAGTTGTGTTAAACCTATGTGTATGCGCATGCGATTGTCAACACTTCATTTTTTTAGATAATACTTGATTATAAATTGTTTTAAATCTAATTTTTATTTTGGTTCTAATCTTTGTGATAGACTGGACTTCCTCCTGCTGTTCAAAGATGAGTTGAAATGGTTTTAGATGAGTTGATTAAAATATTGTTAGAATATTATTTTTAATATTATTATTATTTTAAAATTTCAAAAAATTGAATTGTTTATTATGTTTTGTGTAGGAATTTGAAAAGGTTATAATGATGAGATGAGATGAGTTGAGATTAGTTAAAGTGAGTTTCGAATCCAAACGAGACCGAAGGCCTGGTTTGGATAGTAAAATCATTTCAACTGATCTCATCTCATTATAATTTTTTCAAATTTCTAAATAAAATACAATAAACAATTCAATATTTTTTAATCCCAAAATAAAAATAATGTTAAAAAATACTATTCAATAATATTTTATTTAACTTTCAACTTTTATCATGAATAATGCTACTCATCATTCCTTTTACCATCATCATCTCATCATCCCATGATGTGGTAATAAATTATAGGAGACTATTTATCTTGTTTCACTTGTGAGTCTATCATTTAATATCACAGTAATGGATGTTGAGAGAATGATGATAAAAGGATGATAAATATATTTTTACTATTATTTTTAGGGGTGCATCCAGTCCGGTTCGGTTAGGTTTTTGACAAATTTTGGAGCCTATTAGGATCAAGTCTAGATTATCCCAGTTTCAGCAAGTCGGTGCGGTTTTGATTTTGGATCAAAACTGCACCGACACCTTCGATTTTTACCTCTAGTTTTACTTTCTTGAAATTGTCAAAGATAATATCATTCACTTTTTAAAATATTCAAATCAAAGTTTTACTTTTTACAATTGTAAAAAACAACATTATTCACATTTCAAAATATTCAAATCAAAGTTTCTCTTTATTGAAATTGTCAAAGACAACATTATTTATTTTTCCAAATGTGCAAATCAAAGTTTTACTTTTCGTAATTTTCAAAGACAACATCATTCACTTTTTAAAATATTCAAATCAAAGTTTTTCATTCTTGAAATTGTAATTATATGAAGCTTGAAACATTGGGTTCAACAATCTCCCCATTTTTTATGATAACCAATACTTAGCAGAACTCTGAAACCTATAGAAATACTTAAACTCTCCTTGAGAATGTGCGTTAGTTTTTCAAATAATAGATAAACATAATCCCAAGCATATGTAAACAAGTTTAATAAATAAAGCATTGGAAAGAACATGTTAATATACTAGTCTAAAATTTATCTCCTTTTTGGCATCATTAAAAAGAAACCACAGTAAGCAATGTCAATAGACTAATGAAAACGGTGCGTTTGTAGAAACTGTGAAGAGTTGAATAATTGAAGCCACATGGATCTCGACAACTGTCGCAATATTCAGAGCAGCCTAGGTCAAGACATGTGCCGTAAATCACGGAGTTGTTGGGTCCTTGACGCGTGCTGCAAAACACGGAGCCACTTGGGTTCCTGGCGTGTGCCGCAAAACACAAAGCCGCCTGGATTCCTAACGCGAGCTATAAGGCCTCAAGCCTAACTCGAGTCTCGCATGGATTAACTTTAACACATTTTGCTGAGATTTGAATACTTTGGGTTTCTATAAAATGACCATTTCTGTTTTCATCTTTCAACTACCCACAGAACAAATTCTCACATTGTCTATTGACCTAGTTTTTTATTTATCCAGAAAGATAGTATGGCTGAGTAACAATCTTCCAATAATGTTCCAGATTTGAATAAAAAACCCTTTACACCTCAACCACTAATTTTCTATCCTAAGGCCGTCAACACCATGATAAGAGCAAAGATGCATTTTTCTAGCAGGATTGATGCTGAGGTTGTTGCCGGATCAAGAATACTTAGTGTTCAATATGTTGTCGCTATTATGACGATGTCTCGGAGGTTTTTAGCATGGGTGAGTGAGATTGATCAGCTTAAAAATCATATATCTGAGTTGAAACAAAGACTTGCTAATAAAAGGAGAAAGAATAAAATATTAAAACAAGAAAACAAAGAGTTGAAGAAATTTGTAGACTGGTATGCTCATGACTTGCAACCATGAATATCGGAGTTGGAACGAGAGGGGGGACAAATACAAAGTAAATAGCAGCATTAACAGCAGATGTTCAGCATTTACGAAAAACATAAGGACAATCTGCAGTTAATCTCGCTGGTTTAGTTAAATAAAATATGTAGCCAGTATATCTTGTAATCTGATAGTTTGTCTTGTTCTCGTTTTCATCCCTATAAAATCAGTCTTGAGTTTTATTTCATTTGCATCAACTCTTCTTTGCTCTTTGAAATTCATCTACGTTCTCACTCTCTAAGCTTTTTCTTTAATGGCTTAGCAATCTTTTTCCAGCAATCCATTTATTCATTATATAGGGTATTTTGTATCTTGGCCATAAATTATTTCTACATCTATCATACATGCCATGATGTAGCATGAGAATGATCTGATTAACAAGCTAGATGATGACACCATTTATGAACTAGTGAGTCTCGGTACTTGATTGAGCTGCATTATTGCATATTTTACCTATTTAAAACCAATAGTTTTTAATTGTTTTATTATTTTATCATTGGTTTTAGATGAAAAAATTGATTAAGAGGCATAAATCCAAGTTGTGAATTAAATTGATTAAAAGCATAGTTTATGCTTGATTTTATAACTTGTGATTTATTTGGGCAATAAATTCTTCACATGCACAACACACTCTTAAATTTTATTTTTCATCTCTTGTTTAATTTTATTTATTTTAGTTTCTTTATTTTATTTTATTTTATTTGTCTCAGTTTTATTTTTATTTTTATTTAATTTTGCTTGTCTAATTTTTATTTTATTTTATTTTATTTTATTTTTATTTATTTTTTGATTTTCTGCGTTGACTAAATGACATGTCGTTTGGTCAGCAGACCAAAATGACATGTCGTTTTGAACCAAATTAGTTTCTGCCGTTTGAGCTAAACGACGTGCCGTTTTGTCTAAAACCAAAACGACATGTCGTTTTGCACTGAGATAATTTCACCGTTTAAGACTAAACGACGTGCCGTTTTGTCAACAGACGAAAACGACACGTCGTATGGCTCGTCTTCAACCTTCGATCGCCCGTCTCGATTGAACAGTGCACTCCGTGCACAGCGCCTCGAGCTGCCACCATGGGCCGTCCTCCGCCCACCTGCAGCCACCAGCGACCCCAGAAGATGCCGGCGATCACCATGCACGGCCAAGACGCCACGGCAGCACCACTTCACCAGCAGCCTCCATGCATGCGTTCGGACCATGCACTGCCCAGCCTCCATGCACAGCCCAGCCTCCACTGCACTCTCGCATGTCCATAGAAAAAACAGTAAGAGCACAACCGTCGTAGCTCGGCTCGCTCACGGGTCACGAACCACTCGGTGCTAGCGGCTCGGTGCAACAGAAGAAAAAGAGAAGAAAAGAGAGACAACTGGCATGCAGACGGAGCCGAAGAAAAAGAAAAGAAAAAAAGGAAGAGAAAGCACAGCAACGACGGGGACGAAGCATGCATGCTGGGCATGCGAAAATGGCCGACCAGAAATGAAAAGAAAGAAAGCAGAACGAAAACAAGAAAAAAGAAAAGAAAACGAACGTGCAGACGGAAGACGGAGTGGCTGGAACTGAAAAAGAAGCAGAGAAAAAAGAAAAAAAAAAGAAAGAAAAGAAAGAAAAGAGAGAGAGACGGGAGAGACAGGCCGACCAAAGAAACAGGAAAGAAAAGAAAAAAATAAAGAAGAGAACGCTGGAAAGCAGATGCGGAAAGGGAAAGAAAAAAGAAAGAAGAAGGAGTGGGCGATGCATGTGGCTGAAGACACGCACATGGGATAGTGCGATGCAATGCAGATTCCTTCTGAAGCCTATATAAGGCTTGGAGGTAGACGAAGAAGAGGAGGCTGAGGTTAGAGGCCCCATAGAGTGAGAGGCGGGTGAGACGCCCAGTAGGGAGAGTAGGAACCAGTAGGATGTAGTCTGCAGATTATNTTGTTTTTATTTTAATTTATGTCATTTAAATTTATGCACTTTAAATTAATGTCCTTTATTTTTTTTAGCACTTTTAATTCTTGCAATTGATTGGTATTGTTATTAGAAACTTTGATTATCTATATATTTCTCTTGATTCATTGTGATTTCCGAATACAGTGAATGCTTGAGAAATCCCTGTGGTAATCAATTGGACTTATGAATGTCTCTACCATCAATTGGACAAACTTAATTTTATTTTTCAGTACTTTTAATTTCTGCACTTTTATTTCACAGTCCTTTATTTTACTGTCCCTTATTTTCTGCAATTTAATTTTCTGCACTTTAATTTCCAGCACTTTTATTTTATTGTCATTTAATTTTCTGTTATTTATTTTCTGCAATTTATTCTGATGCAATTTAATTTTCCAGCTCATTTAAATTTCAGTCTTTTAATTTCCAGCAATTTAAATTCACTATCTTGCATTTTAATTTCTGTAATTTTCACTGCATCTAAAACACGCAAATCAACCAAAAATGAATCTGGTTCACGACCAGTAAAAATCCTCTTTTCACTGCACTCTTTCATCCATTGTACATATCATCACCTTTTATTTTTTATTTTCCCATCGTAAATATTTCCACCATTTTACACGAGTTTATTTTTAGCACTTTCCCTGTGGAGACGATCTAGGAATTTATTCCTAATTACTACGCGATACGATCCTGCACTTGGGATAGCATTTTGTGCTGCTCATTTTCGAACGAGTCAAGTTCTTGGCACCAGTTGCTACAAACGAGACAAGTTTTTGGATGTGTCAAGTTTTTGGCGCCGTTGCCGGGGAAAGTTGTTTAAATTTAAACTCGTGGTTTTTTATCTTTATTTATAAAAAAAATAAAAAAATAAATAAATAAATAAATNTAGCACTTTTCCTGTGGAGACGATCTAGGAATTTATTCCTAATTACTACTCGACACGCTCCTATACTTGGGATAGCCTTTTGTGCTGCTCATTTCCGAACGAGTCAGTACTCGATACTCATCATCCATTATTGTATTTTCCCGACGATTGCAGTACAGAACTCGTGAAGTTGAAAAGCTTAACGAGAAGATTTATAAACTTCAACAACTTGTCCATGAGTCTAACAAAATAATTGGAAGTTTAAAGTAGGAGAATAAGGATTTAAAATCCTTACTTGCCTTTTCATTTCAACTTCCTATCCCTTTAGATAAGGATAACATGTTGATGTATGAGGAGCAAGAAAGCTTAAAAAATGAGGTTAAAAGTCTCAAATTTTTGTAAGTTGTTTGCTATAATATAATAAAAATGTTTGATAGATATTTATGGCATGCATCATTCCTATTTCTTTTTTAATAATGCATAATCTATCTTCTAGTAGAGGTTTTGTGAAAATGTCTGCCAACTAATCGTGTGTGCTTGTGAATTCTAGTACAATATCGTCCTCCTGCACCTGATTTTGAAGAAAATGATATTTAATCTGCATTCGAGTAACTGATTAGATCGAAAGAAGTGTGTTTATGATATTATAACCCTATGTCAATTGTACGAGCAAGATCTCTAAGAATACGCTTAACTGCAATCAAATGAGATTCTTTTAGAGATGATTGAAAACATGCACATAAGCATACATTGAATATAATATCTAGTCTACTGGCTGTCAAATATAATAGATTACCAATCATATCTTGAGATGCCTTCAAGTCAACTGGCTTACCGCTTTAGTCTTTATCAAGTTTGGTGGATTTGATTGTTGGTGTTCAAATCTCCTTCGTACTTGATTTGCAATACAAGTAAAAAGTTAAGTTCTCACACCTTGCTCATTTTAAATTATTCTTGCATACTCTTAGTAAAAAGTTGACACATTTTCATTAATAACACTAAATATTATATTATCCACATAAATCTGAATCAAAAGAATATCATCTTTTTCGTATTTAATGAAAAGGGTTGCATCGATTTTTCCTTTTGAAAAACCCTAAGAGCTTGTTTGAGTCCATGTAGTGCTTTTGTGAGCTTAAAAACATAATTTGGAGAAAAATGATTTTCAAAACCTAGAAGTTGCTCAACATATACCTCTTCATTTATAAAACCATTTAATAAAGCACTTTTAATAACCATTTGAAAAAGTTTGAAATCTTTATAACAAGTATAAGCAAGTAGCATTTAAATAGCTTCTAATATTGCAACCGGTGCATATGTCTCATCGTAATCAATTCTTTATTCTTGATTGAAACCTTGGGCTACAAGTCGAACCTTGTTTCTAGTGATGACTCCGGACTCATCTTTCTTATTTTTAGAAACTCATTTTGTTCAATAATAATATGATTTTTTGGTCTAGGAATAAGTGTACAAACATCATTTCTTTCAAATTGATTTAGCTCTTCTTGCATAAATAGAATCCAAGATTCATCAAGAAGTGCTTCATCAATATTTTTGGGTTCAATCTGAGATAAAAAAGCAATATGAATGTAAATATTTCTAAAAAATGATTGAATACTTATACCTCGTGAAGGTTCTTATATAATTTGTTCTTCTGGATGATCTTTCATAAGTTTTCACTGTTTGATTGCATCTTATATTAAATTTTGATGATCTTTCCTGATATCTCCAAATGTCACGTGTCTTAAACATTCACTTATCTAAAAACCATTTGAAAAGCTTATGGAGAACTTCATGCATATTCACAAAAACAGTTAAAATGGTTTTTCTTGGTTCCTAAGTTCTTTAGATCCTTCATTTATTAGTATTAGAAGAAACAAGATTTTTAGGTGCCCATATGGCCCTAATAGTCATTGTATGTTTTCTTATAATAGGCAAGCATGATAATTATGATCATTTCTATTACAAGAATTACAAATTGCATGTTACATATACGAAGAACTTGAGTGATTGTAATAATATTTTTCTTTGAAAAAATTTCTTTTATCAAAAGAAATTTAAATACTGGATTTTGATTTAAAAGGATTATCAAAGAAGTTTTTATAAAATTTGTATTTTTGTTTTGCCATGTATTCCAAACCTGCCTTGTCAAAAACACATCTTTGACTACCAAAAAATTGTTCAAAATTTTTTTTCCGCTTGTAAAATTTTCAACAATCTTTTCTAAATCAATCTTTCTTTTTTAACTCATGATTTTCATCTTTTGAAATTATGTTTTCTTTTAATTTCATCTGTTAAAGAAAAAATTTTCTTTTTCAAAGTAGTATATTTAATATCCAAATTTTCAAATTCTTCATATACCTCTTCTAAGACATCTTGCAATTTCTCATATAAATGATTTTTAAAATTGTCAAGATTTGTTACCTCAGTGTCGTCTTTAGTCATGAGACAAAGATTTACAAATTCTCCACCGCTTGCTTCGTTGTCTGAGCTGCTTGAATCATCATCTTATGTAACTTTCATTGCTTTCGCTTTTGCTTTTACTTTATCATCATTTTCCTCATCTTCATCACTTTCGCTTTTATGAGTAACAACTTTAACTGCCAAGCTTTTCTTTGATTTTCTTTATTCTTCTCATCTTTTCAATGTGTACTCATGGATGATAAGTGACCCGATAAGTTCATTTATTTCGAGTTTCTTGAGATCTCTAACTTCAAGAATCGCCATCACTTTTGATTCCCAGCATTTTGGTATAGAGTTGAGAATTTTTCTTACTATCTCTAAGCTGGAATAAACCTTGCCAAGAGTTGTCAAACTGTTTATAATGTTTGTAAAACGAGTATATATAGTAGAAATAGATTTATCATCATTCATTTTAAACATTTCATATTCATGAGTAAGAATATAAATTTTTAATTCTTTAACTTGCAAAGTTCCTTTATAAGTAGTTTCCAAATTATCCTAAATTTCTTTTGTCGTTTTACAAGTCATTATTCTATCGAATTCATTTCTATTAAGAGTATTATATAGGAGATTTATAACCGTTGAATTCAATGTTGTAATTCTATTGTCTTCACGATCGAACTCTTATTCTTCCTTTCTGATCTTTACTCTATCAACAACTTTTGTTGGGATATAATGTCTATTTATAACGCATCTACAAATTTCTCAACTTTAAGATTGAAGGAAAATTCTCATTCTAGTTTTTCAGAATGTGTAATTGTTTCCGCAAAATAGTGGAGGCCAACTGCTAGAGTGACTTTCACCAAATGTAGCTGTAATGTTAGTCATAAGATTTTAACTCAAAAGATAGTTAATCTTATAAAATAGTCATTGCTCTGATGCCAATTGTTACCGATCATAGGTCGCACCTATGTCACCTAACAATTGTACCTACCAGACTAGCCGGCCACCGTCTCCATCGATGCACTGTCACCTATGGTCGGAGAGTTTTGTTTCGGTGACATAATTACAAGTGAGAATTCTCATGAGTGATCTGCTTGTATGAACAGCATAGGTCAACAAGCTTTGATATCAGTTGTTGTCCAGATGACTAACACAAAAAAGGAGGTGAATTAAGTTGTATTTAAAATAATCCATAATTATAAATGAAATATGCAATATAAATTATAAATAAAATACGATGCAACAGTAAAAATAAATAGTAAGAGGAAGCAAAATCAGTATTTTAACAAGGTTCAGTCCCACTACCTACGTCCTCACCTCAAGCTACCCTTTGAGGATTCCTAAATTTACTATTCAATCTCTTTCAGGTGGAGAAAGAAACTATTACACCTTTGAGCAGTATCGATACAAAGAATCCGTGTAGAACACCCTTTATACTTACAATCACTTTACACGTGGTGATTTAACGTATATTCCTTGTGTAGAACACATTCTACACACAAGGGTTATACACACCATTTTACTGATACAAGAGTTGATAGTGGGTAGGTTATAAAAAAATACTCATCAATGAGTGAAATAAGAACAATACAAAGCAAAACTATATATATCTCAAAATGAACAAAGGTTAAGGTTCAATGCTTAGAAAAAAGAGATTAAAAGTTTTGAATGAATGTTGTAAAACTTGTAATAATATGTTCTAAATTTGAAGATCTCAATTGTACTATTTATAGGCATATAAGACTTCAGTTTCAAATTTAAAAATATTCACATATTAAAGACAACATCATTTACTTTTCAAAATTTTCTAATCAAAATTTTACTTTTTTTAAATTGTCAAAAAAAAGTTTTACTTTTCACAATTGTCAAAGACAACATCATTCACTTTTTAAAATTTTCAAATTAAAATTTTACTTTCTTGAAATTTTAAAAAATAACATCATTCACTTGTCAAGATATTCTAATCAAAGTTTTACTTTTCGCAATTGTCAAAGACAATATCATTCATATTTCAAAATATTCAAATCAAAGTTTATTCTTCTTGAAATTGTCAAAGGCAACATCATTCATTTTTCAAAATATTCAAATCAAAATTTTATTTTTTACAATTGTCAAAAGACAACATCATTCAATTTTCAAACTATTCAAATTAAAGTTTCTCCTTCTTGAAATTGTCAAAGACAACATCATTTACTTTTGAAAAGTTTCAAAAAAAACATGCACATGTAAAAGATGTCAATCAATTATATTTTAAAATTGAAACTTTTAATCATCAAATATGTCATGTACATGTGAAAAATACAATTTGATGTTTTATGAAAAAATATTAATTTTGAGCCTTAATCCAATTTTGAATTTTATCAAAAGATTTACAAAATTACTCTAAAAGCTTTATTTGTAAGCTTGTTCTTTTTCTTTCCTATGCTTGATTTATTGATATACTTAACGTCATTGTGTAGACGACTTGAGTTTGAGATTCCTTTATACTTGAATTCATTTGTTATCATCAAAATCTAGATGTAGATATGTAATTATATGAAGTTTGAAACTTTGGGTTCAACAAAGCCGAACCAGTATACACCAGTTTTGAAAATTTAAAAATCAATACGGACTGATTCGTCACCAAAATTGAAACTTTCAATTTTTTTCGTTTTTAGTCTGATCCGATTTGGTTTTCTAGTTTACCGGTTACACGTGTTACACTATATAAGTTTAATATTATAAATTTTTTAATATTAAACTTAATTATTAGAATTTAGTATTTATTATTAACAATTACTAATTTATTAATATTCAATTATATTAGTATAGTATAACTAGTGTTTAACTTGTTAGTGAGATTAATAAACTTAATTAATAAGATTAAAATAGTATAATTAGTGTTTAATTATATTAGCATAAATAGTGTCTAACTTACGTAAAATGTTATATGAATTTTAGAAAAATGTTCAATTTACTTTAGAAAAACCTTACAAAAAAGTTAGTTGTCCATGCGTTTGTTATTGATAGGCCGGAAATAATAAAACTTGAAATTCAAAATTTAAAATTTAAAAGAAAATTAACAGAATGAATCTTATAAGTAAAAGTATAAGTACATATAGAACTATTCTTTTAACAATTTCATATTATATTAATTAACAATTTAACATATAATATAATATAAAAAATTAAATATATATATACCGAACCGATTTTTTTAAATCAATTTTTAGAATATGAAAACCGTATAGGTCGAGTTTCGTTCACGTTTCAACCCATTTTTTTCCGCTCCTAATTGGTTTTTCTTTATAAAACTTTTAAGTTATTAAAATTATTTTTTATCGTTCCAAACTCGAACCAAGGTATCTGGGTTCTCGAGTTTACCCAAAGGCAATTGTCACGGCAATTAGCTTCGCCTCGAAAATGTGAAAGTCGCCACCACATCTGAAGCAGTAGATCCACCCCCATCAATATAAATTCTGTGACCAAAATTATCCCAAACTTAAATCCGACTGTCTAGCCTGACAGAAAGACATGCTATCTCTTCATTGTCTTCATGTCCTCCCTCCATCACCTTCCTTTCAAAACCCTAATTTCCCCTCAACCGTTTTCCTCAAACCCACTAATTATCTTTATTTTCCAATCTTCAACCTCCGCCCAATTTCACCCACTTACTTCGCCTCTATTTCCAAAACCCCAAATTTCCTGGGGTTTAGGCTCCAAAACCACAAGACCCACTTCCAAAGTCTCCACTGCTATGCTTTTAAGGATTCTGCAGAGGATACAAATGCTGTGTTGAAGTCGGGAAGTGGAGGAGGAGCAGGAGGAGGAGGGGGTGAAGGAGATGGGGGTGGTGGGGAAGGTGGGGATGATGGGCAGGTGGAGAAGAAGAGTGGGGGTTCTGGGCCTTTTCCAGACTGGTTGAACCTCACTTCTGACGATGCGAAGACGGTGTTTGCGGCACTGGCGGTATCTCTAGCGTTCCGGTCTTTCGTGGCCGAGCCGAGGTACATTCCTTCGTTGTCCATGTATCCTACATTTGACGTCGGAGATCGAATTGTGGCAGAAAAGGTAGGCGTGCTTTGTTATTAAGGTGAAGCTTCGTTTATTTTTTTGGACTTTATGTTTGGTGATGAGGTTTCGATTATATTCATGCGTGTGATTGGGTTGAGATTTGGATTGCAATATTACAATTTAGAAGTCTAATGTGAAGTTTATGTTTGACGACGGTAATGTTTGCTTGATACTTTTGGTGACAAAAAATAATCTTGGAGTTTTGAAG
The DNA here is from genome assembly GCA_003123785.1 of Pterocarya stenoptera. Taxonomy (NCBI): domain Eukaryota; kingdom Viridiplantae; phylum Streptophyta; class Magnoliopsida; order Fagales; family Juglandaceae; genus Pterocarya; species Pterocarya stenoptera. The sequence goes on from QEOT01009529.1 coordinate 15,844, forward strand.
TTGCGATGAATGGATAGGCTCTGCTGACATAGTTTAGTCGTCTAGTTTCTGGAGTATGAAATCGATCAAGGTGATGCGATGTATGAAAGTTGAGTTTTGGGGATGCTTTTGGAAGCAGAAGCGAAGAATTGATTGAGCGTAGGATTGTTTTATGAGATTCTTTACCAAGTAACTGTAACTGAAAGGTCTTTTGACCTTTCCTAGCCTCATTTGGATGATGAGATGAGATGAGATGAGATGATCCGTGAATAGTAGTGAAATTGTTTGAGTTAATATGTTTTATGGGATTTTGAAAAATGAGAGAAAAAAAGTTAAATAAAAATATTATTAAGTTAAAATATTATTAGAATATTATTTGTTAATATTATTTTTATTTTAGAATTTATAAAAGTTGAATTATTTTTTGTATTTTGTTTGGAAGTTTGGAAAGTTGTAATGATTAGGTAATGATGAAATGAAAAAATTGAATATTTGAAATTGAAAAGTGTTTGTGTTTGTGATGTTTGGATATTAAGATGAGAAGAGATGGGATGAGTTGAGAGGACTTTGGTATCCAAATGGGGCCTTAAGTGAAAGTACTATGTAGATTGTAAACTTCCATCTTTATTTCAAACATTGTACTCAATATGCCGTTAATTATAGTGGTACTTTGACTATTGATGAGATATTTCATTTTGAAGTACATTCACCTAATGAAGATTTATGTCTTGGCATTCACAGGTTTCATATTATTTCAGAAAGCCATGTGCAAATGATATAGTTATATTTAAAAGTCCACCAGTCCTTCAAGAAGTTGGATATACTGATGATGATGTCTTTATTAAACGAGTTGTTGCCAGGGAAGGTGACGTGGTGGAGGTGAGATCAGTGGACAATGCCTTTTATGTAACATTCTGTAGTTTTCTTCTTTGTTTAATAAATTTTGCTACTGCAATTCACATCACTCTGAAAAATTGTTGTTGTGTATAGCAATTTGTTATGCTAGAAATAAAGGAACTAATGAAATCAGAAAGCAAGTGCAGAGTATGTCTTTCATCCTTTTTTTCAGAATATTTCATCTTATCACAGGATATCTTAAGTATTAGAAGTTGCACATATCCTTCTAGCTCTTGCATGTGTGTGTATTTGTGGACATGTTTAAATAATCACATGTTACATTTGTCTGCCTGTTTTCTTGTTGCTATATTTGTATATTAATGAATCCACACGTGAAGCCTTACTTCTGTTCATTGTCTCCATGTTCTTGTGTATATGTGTATGTGTGTCTCTGCATGTACCTGTAGCTTAGATCTTGCTGTTGAAAAGGAAATTAGGGAACCCCTTTAGCCTGCACAATAAAGCTTGTCATCATGAAAAGCTTGTCAGAGCTTAGCTGTGACTTTAATCTTGAATGTTAATGTACTCAGGAGAATATTTAGAACGAGTCCTTATTAAATCAGGCACTACTGTCTTTTGATATCTTGATTGGAAGAATCTAACCATGGGTAATTGTCTGCTTGAAGGTTCGTAAAGGGAAGCTTATAGTTAATGGAATCGAGAGACAAGAAAATTTCATCAATGAACCGCCTTCTTATGACATGACACCAATTGTAAGTACCCCCCTTCACGTTTTGCCTCCTCCCCCCAACCCCCACCCACTTCTTTTCCTGGTCTGATTGGATCTACAAAATCATATTACTATAATATCTCCAGTTTTGGAAATTTTGAACCAATCTGTTTTTTTATCGGTAAACAAGATTTTATTGATTAAAAGAATAGACAAAAGCCCAAGTATACTAGACATATACAAGAGCAACACCTAAGCGTGCTCAGTTTAGAGATACAAGGAATTCATGAAACAACAAGCCATAAAAATCAATTACAAACGACCAATGGAGTAAAGTGTTGAAAAATAGACTTCTAAGCCAATCCATTGACCGCACCTGATCTTCAAAACTTCTTTTGTTGCTCTCCCTCCAAATACAACACCATAAACGTGTTGGAACCATCTTTTAAATTGAGGCAACCTGAGAGTTGCCCTGATGGCTTTCCAAGAAGTTAGGAGGTTCACTACCTATCTCGGCACCACCCAAGCTAGTCCCGCCTGAGCAAAAACATCATTCCACAATGTCCTGGCAATCTCACAATGAAGTAGTAGATGGTTAACCAACTCTCCACTCTTTTTACACATACAACATGAGTCCATAACTATGATTTGAATCGAACTTAATTATAAGCCACCGGTAAATAGCCATTTGAGCAAGAAATTGGTGGTTTCTTATATTTTGGGTCTTAAATTCTTAAATTTTTTCAGGCACTGTTGATTTCAAAAACACTTATTGAAGTTGTGAGTTTGTTTTGCAGCGTGTACCAGAGAACTATGTCTTTGTGATGGGTGACAACCGTAATAATAGCTACGATTCACACGTATGGTAATATATTTTAATATCAACTTCTAAATCATTACGTTCGACACCCTTGGATTTATTTTCTTCTCTTCTAAATTCTTGCTTGTTTTATGAATGATATTTTGATAGGGGTCCCTTACCAGCCAAGAATATAATAGGAAGATCAGTACTTCGGTATTGGCCCCCTAAAAGGATTGGTGGCACGGTCCTTGAGGCTGGCTGCGCTGTTGACATGCAGGAGAGCGGTCCAGCGACCAAATGAAATCCAGCCTAAGGAGTGACACCCACTGCAAGGAACCTCTACGATTGGATTATGACTCTTGTGAGTATCCTATCGTTTCACCCTTTCAATATCTCCTTTCATTGTGCACTAGCACATTCTTTCCTTGAAAAGAAGCGTAATATTTTTATTAGATGGGCTTATTTTTTTGTCAAAAGCCCCAGATCTCAATCTTAGATGATGTAAAACCACATTGAATCGATGTCTATCTTAAATTTCAATATTGATATAAATTGCTGACTCGCTCAGATTAACACAAAAGTGATGAACTTAGGTAATGTGTTTGCCTGATTGAAAGGGTATAGAACAAACAGCTGGAGGGGTTATGACTTGGGAGTAATGAGCACTTGTCAGTTTGGCTTGACAGGCAGACAATGTTGCTACCGGAATCTATTAATTTACATAAGATTGGCCGGCGTCGTGTCCGAGTCCGATCCTTCCTCGTTAGGATTCCTTGTAATTAGACTGTAATTCAGGTAAAAATTATGCAGTCAAGCTATAACTAAAAAAAATTTCTTCATGTTGAAGGTTAGGAATTTTACATCAAAATCGATTCCAAAATTGAGGATAACAAGTTGTGAAGTTCGCTAGATTATCTAAAAAGTTTTGCTACTCATCATCTCTACACAAAACAAATCCACATTTTTTTTTTTTGGATTATTCTTTCTAAACTAATTGAATACCTATACTCATCATCCATACATTATATATTTGATAAGAGAAAAAAAATAAAAAATTATGTGTAATGTGAGAGTGATAAGTAAAAATTTTCTTATCTAAATGCATGTTGAAACAATTATATTTGGATGAACAAGAAAAGAAAATGGTAATGTATGAGTGTAATTAGGAGTGCAAATTCCACTCTGACTACGACTCCAACTTGTATAGACTCTGATTCGCTCCCACAAGTCAGAGTAGAGTCGAATTAGGGCTTGTTTTGAACTTCCTATTTAGTCAGTTTTAAAAGAGAATTTTTTGTTAGCTTTTAAATTTTAGTTTTTTCAAAAATTAAAACTAAATCTTTTACTATTACTTTCCTTCTATATTAATTATCTAACTTATTTTTGTATTTGAGTTAAATTATGTCTAATTACATTTTATCATAGACTATAGTATTGCATATTATTTCTAGTGTCTAATTACATGTTATTATACTAAAGTATTATGTACTTAATAGATTATAAATTATATTATACTAGTATAATAATATGTAATTTGACATTATGTATTATAATAATTTCAAATTACATATTATTATACTATAATATTTCACATTATATTATACTAATGTCTTAACTTATTTCTTGCTCGCTCTATTGAATTTATATCAACACTGAAATTTCAATATTGTTTTTTATTACCGCACGAAGCGGCCTAAAATCATCATCGCTATACATTTTGTTCAAGCCAAGCTCGACTTTCTTCATTTCCAAGAATGCAGAGAAAATGGCATTTCTTTTAAGAAAAATTTAGTGTACATTATGCCATACCAAGAATTTAAATGCAACATATAAAAGGTGAACATCATCTTCCAGCGGACCCAGAAACTCAAAAGGGAGGCCCCCAAAATTAGTGTGACTATGAGGGCGCTTCCACCTGTGTCAACACATGCAACAGACCACCACGATACCATATCAAACCACAGAGCCCTCACATGGCGAAGATAACAGCTTGCAGCAAACTCACTGCTTCGGAGCAACATTAAATAATAATAAGTAAAGGAGACAGAAAAATTTATTCCTTATCCTTTCTATTCATCATCCTCTTAATATCACATTAATTGACTGTTTGACAAATAAAACATAACTAAGAGTATACCAATAATACGTTGCCGGGGTGACAACGAAGATGGTAAACTCGAACAAAGAACCATGGGGTGAGGAAAGAAAGAAAGAAGGTCAATTCTGAAAAAAATTATCATGAACATAACCGCAAAATAATAAAACAATATCCGATTTGTAAAGAGTAAAAGACAGATTACATTAATTTATTCGATATGCTGTTCAATTTACAATTTAATGGGACTCAGAATATGGGTGGTGATATATAGGATGGTCGGCAAGGCCCAAAGAGCCAATTACGACGAACGAGACCTTTCACACAAATCGTCACAGTCCCACAGGTATAAAATATCTACACAGCCATGTCCAGCTTGCGTTCTTGACAAATTGTTTAAAGAGACTGACATCAACCAAATAAACATAGGCAGAGCAACCCTCGTATGAACATAGCATCAATCAAAATCCGTCCATAAAAAATAAGTTGTTGTCTTAAGGCAAATGCAAATCACGGTTTCTTTTACCTTACATATGATTAAGAGCATCAGATAAACATTAAACACAACTACCTTTCAGAAAAAAAGCATAAAGGACGAAATTTCTAAATGGTACTGGAATAAACACAACTGATATTCTTGTCCAGAGGCAAAAATAGCATTTCTATGGGAGGAACCACCCCAAGACAGAGCCCTTAGGACTCACACATGGAACATACCTCCGGGAACCTGAATTCCTGAGGAGACTAGCACGACAACCTACCATGGAGACAAGAATAGCACATAACCATGCTATAAGAATACATAGTAAGTATGAACTGGGTCATCAGATAGGAGCGAAAGACGTGAGATGTGATAATCACAGAGTATCATCTGAACTATGCTACTGTTCATCATACGACCCGTATACAACATAGAAAACGAGAAACCGACTAATCAACCTTCATTTAAACAAAAAATTGAACTATTAATCATGCAAGGAACAATATGAACGCCTCAGAAGGAAGGCAGTAGTTGTAAATGTAATCACGAACTTTCATACATTGCGCAAATACCGTTTGTTTCATCATCGGCAGCAGTTCATTTGACCAAAAATTAGTTCTTTTGATTGTATAAAGAGGACGGTAAAAGTTGAGTCACCAAAAGAAATAAATCTAATAAAAAAGAATCAGCTTTTAGTTCACTGCAGCTGTGAAGTTTACGCATTAGAAACCCAAATGATAATAAAAGAAAAAACTGTATGTCTCTTCAAGAGATTTCTCGGTAACCAAACAACATGTAAATTTACGGGAAAAAAAGAACAGTAAAACAAAGAAGGCCTCAGAGAGAAGATTAGATTGATCAACATAGATTGATTCAGACATATGCTTGTCTTTAATATATCTATTTAATCATCGGCCGACCCAATATGCAAAATAAAACCAAACACAGAAACAAAAGAAAACCAATCAGATCAACAACTTTCAAATACTAAGATACCAGGAAATAAAAAGAGGAAAAACAAAATCTTTCGCTATATAAAGGGGCTCAGAATATGGGTGGTGATATATCAGGATGGTCGGCAAGGCCCAAAGAGCCAATTACGACGAACGAGACCTTAAATCACAAAGAATCATCATCGTCCCCTGAGCTATCAAACACGAGATCACAAGAACACAAAAAGATTAGGGAAAAACAGAGACGTTCTGAATCGAGGATCTTAACGACCGCAAGAGGACAGAGATAGCTAACGCATCCGAAATCCCATGAAATAAAGCCCTTAACTTGGGGGCTAGATGACAGTCACGCTCGCTGCTGCTACTACTTATAGAGAGGCGTCGAGTGAGGTTCTAGGGTTTGCGTTGTGGGTAAGGTTTTGTTTCGATTCTGCTATGATACGCGGGGTGTTCCGGCAGGCAGTAACACGCGCAACGAAACGACGCGTTTTGGTGCATTGGTAAGTGTCGTCTTAGGTCCGCTTTGCAACGGTCAGACCGATGTTAAGGCAACAACAGCCTCCAATACAATTCCTCCACGTAAGCAAGCCCACACAAAAGCCATACTGGATGAATACACTAGATCAAATCAAGATTTCAGCATAAAACGCACAACCACCACAGATTTCGAGTCTTCGACCCTCACAAACTTCAGACCATCGCAGCAAGTTCCGTCGCCCACCGCCGTGTTTTGCGTCACCAACGTGTTCCATTGCCACCATCACAGTAGGTACCAGTTTCGACTCCGCCTGTTCCACCGGCCACTAAATAACAGAAGTGGAGGTTTTAGACTTGGGAAATTTGTGAAAGCGTCAATGGCGATCTCAGTACTTTCTTATCTCAACCACCTACTCTGACTCTCTCTCTCTCGTTCTGCTAGAAGCAGTGCTTCCTCTGACTCTCTTTCTCTTACTTATGATCGAAGCCTTTTTAGCATTGGATGCTACTTTATACAGCACCATTTTCTCAGATAAATCATAACCACTATCTAGTACGTTTTTCACAACACACATTCCTTGCAATATGTCCCAGTATTTGTTCCTATTTAGCATACCAATTATTAGTTTACCTTTCAAAAAAAAAATCTCTGAGAAGCAGAGTTGTTCATTATTTAACTTTCATTCACTAGCAGAGGAACTTCTTAGTTCAGACCTGAAAGATGGTATGTAAGAATTAAGATAACCAAAGTCAGGTACCTTCTCTCTCTTGGATTTGTTTCTCTCTCCCTGTCTCAGATTAGTAGCTTCTGTTTCTAGTTTCTAGCGTTCGTCTCTCTTGGAACTTTCATCCTTTTTTTTCTTTCAGAGAATTCTCAATTTTGCAACTTCAAACAAAAAGTTAAAGGGCAAAGAACACAAAGAAAAGAGGAAGCATTGCTTTTCTGCAGGAACAAATTGCTTTCCAGATTAAAATCAGCCTCTTTTTATTGAAATGCATCGTTGAAAGGCTGCTAGTTCATTTCTTTGCCCGGAGTTGGATTTCATGCGAGAGGATGGGAGACGGGGGAGAGGAGGAAGGGGGGGTGGGGTTTCAAGTGGGTGCAGGCGCATGAGATTTAAAATTGGGAGTCTATTTGTCAACAGCCCATTAGAAGGCAGTTATTTGAGGTTTATTGGACCGACCGGTCTGAAGTTATTCTTGTTTTATTATTACTGTTTTTTTGTGGACGGGTGGTGATTGCTAATCCCATCTCATTTATTTTTCAATGGATAACGAATCAATGATAATCTTACTACTCCTAATCATCTATTTATTATTCTATAGTATATTTAAAATTAAAAATCTTTATTATTTTCTTTTAAGTATTATTTTTAACATCCTTAATCATTAAGAAAAAAAATTAAAAAAATATACAAATTCACTAATAGTCACTTTCTCCACCATTAAGTTAAAAAAAAAAAAAGTAGTAAATAAGTTAGAGGAAGTAATATTATTATCCTTTTTCAAATATCACTTCTTACACAATGAGCTCCAGTTGAGGGAGGCAACCAGGGCGCCAACAACAACATGGGGGAGTTTGGTTGAAGACAGTGAAGAGATGAGTTATGTCGGGAAGGAAACTGCAGAAGGGATTTAAGGTTTCATGGCAACAAGCTATGGGATTTGGGTTGGTTGATGGGCTTAGGCTCTTAAGGGCTTGTTTGGATAGAGAAACTATCTCATCATTACAATTTTTTCAAATTCACACATAAAATATAATAAACAATTTAACTTTTTTTAATTTTAAAATAATAATAATATTTAAAAATAATATTTTAACAATATTTTATTTAACTTATCTAAAATTATCTTATTTCATCTCACTATCTAAATGGGCTCTAAATCTTTTTAATAGCTTTGAGTTCAATAAATAGGATATGAGTTATTCTTGTATCTATAAGGGATAGGCCCATTACATTCTCCAATTGAGCAAGTCTAGTTAAGCCCATGATGGGCGCTTGTCATTTTCCTTAGTATTGAGCACAGTAACTTTCTCTTTTACTCTTATGGCTGTTACAAGTCAGAAGGATAAAGCGTCAGTGTGTAAGAGTATTAGCATTGGCTTCATCAAAAGTCTAGCCAAATGTAAAATATGATGAATTTCATCATAATCTAGTTGCAT